>QXVZ01022458.1:2166-22135 GCA_008931825.1 Phallusia fumigata | reverse complement strand
CATACATTGCCTACGTTAAGTGTGGAGGTTACTTGGGGATTCTGCATCAATAAACGGAATGTTTTGAAGAGCCATGTCATCTGTATTCCGAATAGCAATGGTTGTACTGTCATCGCCTTCTTTTAAGAGAATTGTTCCATTTTTCGTCCAAATGTATTTGAACTTGGCAGCTTTTTTATACTGTAGACAGCAGTTGAACAGTTTATGATTCATTTTTGTTAAGCTTTCATTAATGAAAATTTTGAATTGTTTTCTAGTCTGGCTTGTCGAAGCTTCCCTCTATTGCTGTATATTCGGTCCCGGATTCTCCTTGTAAATTTGGCAATGATAGTTGGTGGTTCTTTGCTGTGGGCATTTTTGACCATTCCAATCCTATGTGACACACTTATGTCTGCCTTTGTGATTGTCACACCAACTTGCTTAGACACTGCAATAACAATTTCGTCAGTACTTTCTGTGTTGTTGTAATTGATGCCTCTAAATTCCAAGCAATCTCTTCGTCCATACTGCTCAAGTGCATTTTTCATTCCTTCAATGTCTTTCTTTAGTGTTGCATGTTCTGTTTTTACCTTTCTTAGTTCTTCTTCATTTGTTGTTACTTTTTTTAGAATGCAGTCATATTTTTTAGACAGAAATTGTTGACTTTTTTGATAGTTTGAATCTCTTCCATCATTGCATTCATCTTTGCGTTGTTTTCTTTCGTTTGTTTCAATACAGCCTCAATCTTGCTCATCAAAGCTGGCTGGGTATGTTGTCCAGCCTTGTAGGAGTTGTTGGAGACATCACAATTCAGAACTTATTGCAAAACTTTACACCCAAATCGAAAAGCACCCAATGTATTCAAGCCCAAATGCGTTTTGTTTGGGCCATACTTAGGAGGACCAACATGAATTTTGTGAAGAAAAAGACACCAANTTGGACTGTCATCACCTTCTTTTAAGAGAATTGTTCCATTTTTCGTCCAAATGTATTTGAACTTGGCAGCTTTTTTATACTGTAGACAGCAGTTGAACAGTTTCGGATTCATTTTTGTTAGGCTTTCATTGATGAAAATTTTTGAATTGTTTTCTAGTCTGGCTTGTCGAAGCTTCCCTTTACTGCTGTATATTCGGTCCCGGATTCTCCTTGTTGTAAATTTGGCAATGATAGTTGGTGGTTCTTTGCGGTGGGCATTTTTGACCATTCCAATCCTACGTGACACACTTATGTCTGCCTTTGTGATTGTCACACCAACTTGCTTAGACACTGCAATAACAATTTCGTCAGTACTTTCTGTGTTGTTGTAATTGATGCCTCTAAATTCCAAGCAATCTCTTCGTCCATACTGCTCAAGTGCATTTTTCATTCCTTCAATGTCTTTCTTTAGTGTTGCATGTTCTGTTTTTACCTTTCTTATTTCTTCTTCATTTGTTGTTACTTTTTTTAGAATGCTGGCTGGGTATGTTGTCCAGCCTTGTAGGAGTTGTATACATCACAATTTTTGGGACCCACATGAATTTTGTGAAGAAAAAGACACCAACAAATACTTCAGGCTTAAATAACATACTGTCATTTAATAGTTAGGCTACATGTAAAGAAATCAATTTGCAGAAGTGTATTTGGGGCTTTTTATTTGTTTTCAACAGACACTAGCAATTTTGAAGTGACATTTAACACTGAAATAAGAACAATGCACTCTGCTTCTATAAGCATACATGAAACTTTTAAAAGAAAAACCCAAAAACCAGTTAGATTGTGCCAATCCACATCATCAAACAAAAATCAAGCCAAAAAAAATTAAGTGCCCCCATAGGCTAAAATCGACCTTATCATAAACATAACATCTTCGGCGTTCTTAGGTCATGCAAGGTTTTAAAAAATAAACAAATTTCAACAAATCAAAAACTTACCTTTTTCGCTCTGCCATAGTCATCGCCGGGAGAAAATTTTTCTCTTCGAAGGAGACCTTTTAAAAAATGCCAGTTTCTCTCTCGCATCCAGTTTTTTGTATTTGATCGGAAATCATTATGCTAGAGGAAATGGTTGCGCGGAAAACGCTCCATAGCAGTTTCGAGCATGTACATCTCACTAAATACATTTCATTAAAATACATTCCAATAAAAAATTCCGCGTTTGAGTTTCATCTGTCTTCCAATAACGTTTAATCTTTCATCTCTGGGCAAAAGTTCCAATGTGCATTTGAACAGGAATATTACTTTTAAATGCTACCTATGAGAAAAATTACCAATATCTATAATAGCGTTTTAAAAAATGTGCTTTTACACTAAAATTTCGACATATAAACAGTATCGACCGCAGGCATACACAATTTTTTTGCCCATCTTCTTAAACTTGGTCAAAGAAGAGCAACATATTCCGGCACTAGAGTAAATATGCAATAACTTGTTTACATACGCTACTTTAGGCCAATACATTTCACGTGAACTGCAGAAAATATCAGAAAAACGCATTTTTATACCTTTGTCCATAGCACAAGACGTATTGTATTCGTATTGGAGTCCATTTAAATCATCAAACTTCACGTAATCATTCGTGTTTTTACAGTGACTACCGTAAAAATCTAGCAATTTCTTTAAAAAGGTAACCTCTCTAGGTCGTCAATTTAATGGTTGAGTAGTCAAAATGTTTTGTTGCTAACTGTCATGTCAATGTTTGATCGTTTACAACGTAAAAATGACTGATCAAACTGAAAAATTAAAACGTTAACAGTCATAACAGATGCTTTCCACTAGCCGTAATTAGTGGCTTCCTGTTAAAAGCTGCTATCTTTCCACTTCCAGCTTCGAAAATGTACAAGGAAATGGATATCACCATTAACAAAAGGGCGTGGGGAAATCCNCACAAGACGTATTGTATTCGTATTGGAGTCCATTTAAATCATCAAACTTCACGTAATCATTCGTGTTTTTACAGTGACTACCGTAAAAATCTAGCAATTTCTTTAAAAAGGTAACCTCTCTAGGTCGTCAATTTAATGGTTGAGTAGTCAAAATGTTTTGTTGCTAACTGTCATGTCAATGTTTGATCGTTTACAACGTAAAAATGACTGATCAAACTGAAAAATTAAAACGTTAACAGTCATAACAGATGCTTTCCACTAGCCGTAATTAGTGGCTTCCTGTTAAAAGCTGCTATCTTTCCACTTCCAGCTTCGAAAATGTACAAGGAAATGGATATCACCATTAACAAAAGGGCGTGGGGAAATCCAAAACAAACTTCCAATGCAACAAAAAATATACCTCGATCAGTAACAAACCTTATGAAAAAATGGAAACCTCGAATGGGTCCAATATTGGTGGGTTTCTGGTTAAAAGCACAAAGCCTGTCGTTAACACCATATTTAGCGAAAATAGATGGTTTAATGCTGGTGCGTTTAGAGTTTGCTGATTCCGACGCAATAACCAACTTGAGCAAACGAGAATTTAATCAGCGATCTTATCTGTCCCTGCAGAATTCGTAAATAGAAAGTTTTCTGTGACGGACCAATATGTAGCTGTACGGCATGTTTGTTTAGCAATACTTAGCCTATAGTCGGGAGGGTCACCTTGAAGTCAATTAGACCGAGCATACCCTTCTATTTAGAAGAATCTCAGACGTTAACGTAAACTTGAACGTAAACGCGTAGATAATATTCTGTCATGTATTTCTAATAATTGACTAACTTTCTGTTCTGTCAGTGACAAGCACTTTCACAGCCAACCAAAGACGCCTAAATATTTTCCCAAAAACCGCCACGTAGCACATTTTGAGTAGCCTGTTTACGATAAACGCAAAAAATAAGAAAATCACATTACTAAGTCCGAAATGTGCCGTGAATTTTTCACAGAAAATAATTTAACTCCAGCCAATCGCTACAACCGATGTGAATTTTTCAACAGACACTGACAATTCTCAAGTGCTTTGTAACACTGAAACAAAAATAAATTGCACCCTACTAATTGCATCGGAAATTTTTGCCAAGCATATACTTTTATGCAAATTTCTTTCATGCAAATTTTATGCAAATTTCCTGAAAAACAGTTTGGGCGGCAACCAATAAAATTTTTCCATTTCAAAGCAACAAAATCATCCATTCGCAAACGAAACGTATAGTGGCTCACAATGGTTTTTACCTAACTTAAATACTAACTGTGAGCGTTTGGCTCAAAAACTTCGCGAGGCCTGTTAAAACGGTATCACCAGAGAAGTGGCATAACCCTGCAATAACAGCAAACCAGAAGCTAAACGAAGTCACTTTTTAACTAAATCAGGACGGTGATGCCAAATTAGGCTCATGATTTGTTTAGAATAAGGCAAGGCTGGAAAAGAAAGTTTGGCAAAATTGACTCAAATCTCGCGTAATTTATTACGCATATAATTTAAACACGCAAATAGAAAAACGCTACTAACTTTGACAAGTATGTCATCTTTCAGAATGTAACTGCCAAAACAACAGTACCAACATGTCGACAACAAAATTACTGCACCTGCTTGAAGCTAACCACACCAATTTTTGTATAAGATACAAGTTTCCAGGAGGTGTTTCGGAATTTGTGTCACATCATATTCTCGAACTCTCATATTCCCACGAAAAATGTCGCATTTAATGCATAGGTATAGTACGCGTTTCGAATATTTTTTTCTCATCACAGTTTTAATATCCATAACCCCTAACATCATACTTAAATTTTAACAGTGGTTGCCAAAAATGCTTGAAAGTAATATAGACACATGACTAAGAAATTTACAGATGTTCTTAAGCGACAGTTAGTACATTCATGCTGACAATTGTACGTCGAGCATATTCATTTCCGTTTCGTCATATGTTGGTAGCTTCTTTTCGCTCATTGGACGTAAGCTGTCCGAAAATCTCTGCATAAACATGAAAGTTTCAATACATAGAGTGGCAACACTGACAGATGTTTGTTAGTCAAGGCGATGTCTCAAGCATTTCGAAAGTACCTCCTTCAATGATCCCTTTCCTTTCCACAGCACGTAAGCAATGACAATCGGGATACACAGTATAGAACACAAGGACAAGATCCAACCAATCGCATTCGCCCACGACGGATACACAAAATCTCCGACGGTCAATGGTTCCCATTTGATGATGAAGAAAATCAGGACAAACTGACAAAAAAACATAAGATACACAATGTCTAAAGCATTATCATGAGTTGAGTTGAGTTTATTTGTTGAGTTGAGTTGAGTTCATCATGTATATTTACCCGGACGATCCCGAGTACGAATCCCGATCAAGTTGTTGGTCTGTATATGGGTCGAGCGCCTTATGACCGGGACTATATGACCGAGTTCTCGCCCTACTGTCATGTACAATCAGGCACTTTAGATTTTAACGCTCACCAGCGCCACTAGCGGTGTCAGGTATTTGTAGCAGAACACAATCGGCTTGGCAAGGTCACTTCCGGTCATGTCCTTGACGTCAAGCTTGAATTGTTCAGCATTCCATAGCCAGCCAGCCGTGACCGCTTCACTCAGACCAATGAGAATGAGTGAAATTCCAGCAGCTCCGTACCAGTTAAACAGCTCAAAAATGTAAATTCCGTACTGAAAATTTGTAAGGTTAGTTCGGTGTCTAAAGTTTCTGCTTTATTGTGTTTTATGTTGATAGTTTCATTGACTTAAAAAGATGTACAACAGCAACAACATCCTAAAAAACACCATGCAGTCGAATTGCAACTCAGGTATTTTCTTGTTCGTTAGCTTTTTTTTTTCGTTAGCGTTCGTTAGCTTAAAGGCTTTTTGTGTTTTATGTTGGTAAGTCTCATAAAAAGTACCAGGCAAACTACAACGCAACCGGCGATACGAAGACCCAGTTTTAACAAGCAGTTTTCGGTTTGGCCTTTTCTGAAACGCAGGACAAATTGAAAAGTTCTTGTGAAGAAAAAAGCATAGAGTTACCGCAGATAGCTGTGGAAGACATAGCATGAAGAATGTAAGTCCAAGAAGTGCGTTAGTGCCGGATCTTCTGCGGGAAGTAGAAATCAGGTTTGGGAAGGCATCTCCAATAATTGACATGGTTCCCTCGAATTCAGAAAACTAGGTTTAAAACGTTACAGATTAAGAAACTATATCGACAGTGGCATAAATGTTAAAAACTTTTACTATAACAGTTAATTATTACCTAAATGTTTTTGCTAACAAAAAAACTTAGCGGGTTAAAATATCAGTTTTATGAAGTCAAAGGTTGAACTTAACTCCGTAGTAACTTTGTGGGTTACAGTGCCTTTTTTTAGACAAATCTGAGATTAAAAAACATGGAAATGAAAACCGATTATGATAAATGGAATGTTGATTAATCTTCATTCAGACTAAAACAATGTTGCCGAGTAAAAGTCATGGTTAAATGCGTAAAATGCCTACCGAAGTGTCAACAGCCACAAAGTAGATCATCAAAAAGAATACAAAAGACCACAAATGAGATCCAGGCATCAGGGCGACTGCCACAGGAAATACTTGAAAAACCAGCCCCGGTCCTGTTTGTGTTAAAATATAAACAGTAACAAAACATTGTTTACAGATCAAAACGGGCAGTTGAAGTCGAATCATTGGTGTCACCACTTCATGATGTTACATTTATAATTTTAGGTGTTTTTCTGCTGACGTTTTATATTCCATTCGAGGCCCGACCCAGCAGAGAAGCGGACGTTCTACACAGAAAAATGTAGGGCGATTGCTTATGCTGTGGTTGTTTTGTTAACTCTTACAATGATGCTGCACAAGAGCGTTGGAAAACGTTTTTACAGCAGAACGAAAAACAGATACCCATCGGAAGCTGACACATGAAGATTAAAACATGCGTCGGCGGTGTTTTGTTCATCCAGGGTAGGTGAACAAAAACCACAACTGCACTTTTCCTCTTCCTTACCCGATTGCACCACGTCGTTGATATCGACACCCATGACGTGCGATAGGTGACCAAGTACACTAAATGTTGCCAGTCCCATCGTAAGTGACGTCACACAACCTAAACTGACGACAATGAACGTCGATCTAAACCGAAAAAATAATTCCAGTTTAATTAGCAGGAAGTACAGCTATTTTTCATTAATGCTTGTTTAGTTTCGAAAACATAATCCAGGTTTTAAAAACCAGCCAACTGCAGCTGGGTTACTATAGAAACATATGTAGGTACACAAGCGTAAAATGTATGTTTGTTTTTATTTTAGTCAGTTTTGAAACAACAATGGTTAAAAACAGATATCGCTTTTCTGCTTAGACAAAGTATTAATAGACCCAACGTGCCTGTAAAAGTTGTAATTGTACTCGTTATGCCGTCCGAATGTGGTCAAAGCTATAGATCCCAAACCAAACGTGTATATCGCCTGTGACACCGCTTCCACCCAAACCTGGAAACAAAAATCGACTAATAGCAAATGCATGTCCTTGTTTTAAATGCATTAGGCTACACGTTACAGAGCAATTAAATGCAAGCTCTACCTGTGGTTTAGCCAGTCGTGACCATTCTGGGAGGAGATAGGCCCCAATGCCTTTACTGGCTCCCTCTAGTGTCGCGCCTCGCACCAGCAGGGCAATCAAGATGACGTAGGGAAAAGTTGCGGTAAAATATACGACCTAAAACAAAATTAAAGAAATGGCAAAAATGTTTTAATGTGAATTCCAATAAATTTGCAAGTAACCTTTCCGCTGGACTTGATTCCTCTTACGTTGACAAAGAACACTGTCACGAAAGCAACGATCAAGGCACACAACACCGGCCAGTTAAAATGTCCATTTATTTCGCTATCTGGTTGCGGAAGCCTCAACACATAGTTTCTGCAAATAAGTTACACTGTTAAAAAAGTACCAAAATGCTAGAATGGAATGCTTGAAACCAGCTACAGCCCCAACATCTTGTATAAATCGGCTAAGGTGTAANAGAAACATATGTAGGTACACAAGCGTAAAATGGACGTTTGTTTTTATTTTAGTCAGTTTTGAAACAACAATGGCTAAAAACAGATATCGCTTTTCTGCTTAGACAAAGTATGAATATACCCAACGTGCCTGTAAAAGTTGTAATTGTACTCGTTATGCCGTCCGAATGTGGTCAATGCTATAGATCCCAAACCAAACGTGTATATCGCCTGTGACACCGCTTCCACCCAAACCTGGAAACAAAGATCGACTAATAGCAAAAGCATGTCCTTGTTTTAAATGCATTACACGTTACAGAGCAATTAAATGCAAGCTCTACCTGTGGTTTAGCCAGTCGTGACCATTCTGGGAGGAGATAGGCCCTAATGCCTTTACTGGCTCCCTCTAGTGTCGCGCCTCGCACCAGCAGGGCAATCAAGATGACGTAGGGAAAAGTTGCGGTAAAATACACGACCTAAAACAAAATTAAAGAAATGGCAAAAATGTTTTAATGTGAATTTCAATAAATTTGCAAGTAACCTTTCCGCTGGACTTGATTCCTCTTACGTTGACAAAGAACACTGTCACGAATGCAACGATCAAGGCACACAACACTGGCCAGTTAAAATGTCCATTTATTTCGCTATCTGGTTGCGGAAGCCTCAACACATAGTTTCTGCCAATAAGTTACACTGTTAAAAAAGTACCAAAATGCTAGAAGGGAATGCTTGAAACCAGCTACAGCCCCAACATCTTGTATAAAGCGACTAAGGTGTAATCTGTTTTACTTTATAGGGCCAACATTATCTTTCGCAAGATTTTGAGCGACCACAGACGAAAGCAATAAAAATTGTTGAAAAATATAATATATATTTACATTAACAGTGTCTCTCATTCCTTTCTTGAAAAATCCATCGGGCCACAAACTTACCTCCAAAACTGGACGTGAGAAAGAGTTTCTTTTGTGTAGCGAATCGATTGGTTGAACGTCAGTGATACGTTTCGTTTTTCCGCAATCAGCGTCATCGAATCGTTCATGAACGTTTCAAGCGTCACACACGAATTGGTATTCCACGGGTTGTCTAACACAAAATAATCTTTAAATTTCTTTTGACAAAAAGATGTTGGAACGTTTAAATTTACATTTCTGGATTTATAAGTGCTTTTTATCAACTGCCGATGGTTTATAACATAAAAATTGAAATTTCATTGATGCATCGGTTCAGTACGTACCACATGTTGTCCAGGGAAGTAATCCAGTAGTAAGAGAATTTCCCAGGTACAAAATTCCCCAAGTCATAACCAGCATGTAAGGGATCATCGCGAAACACGAAATCACCAAAGATCCAATACCTATACCCTGTAAAAACAAATATGCGCGATATACATGGTCGTGTCAACGCGTCACGTATTCCAGAGTAGATCAACGGAACAACTTCTAACATGTATATATGGATAATGGATCGACTACCTGCTTTATTACAACAATTTTTGCTTGATTTTTTCAATTTTATACCGATTGTGACCGACTTAATGAAATGTTCCTTTTGGGCTTCCAGAACAATATGCGTCTAAGCCAAAAATATGAGATTCGACATGAAGGACATACAAACACAATCAGCTGTAAGTGCTTTCAAATTTCGTCAGTGTACATTTACGCGTATCTGCAGATGTGCAGAACCCCGTATATCAACAATCACCCGTTAGGCAGTACCATGCACGTTCGTAGTATAATGACATTTGTTGCAACAACATTTCCGCTTGTTTTTATTCTACTAACCCTCATTAGCGGCAGCCGGTTAAAGGCTGCGATCTTTCCTTTACCAGTCACCTGGCCCAAACCGACTTCGAAAATGTATAGGGGAATCGACATCACCACCAGGGAAAGAATGTAGGGTATAAGAAATGCCCCTACAATACAACGTATTATAAATCCTACTCTCCTGCATATTTTTGTTTCTTTTTATATCTTTAGAACTTTGTGCGCGAATCCAAAAACGGCCGAAAGTGTCCATGCCTCATTTTTCCAACGTACTTTTGTGCTCAACTAACATGTCAAAATTCCCGCAGTTACGTACGTACATAATTTCCCCCTTTTTTACAAATTAATTATTTTCTTAAATTGAGAATTAGTGCTAAAATTATTCATCTTTTATTGAGTTTGACTATTAGTACGGAATGTGTTTTTAAGATTGGTTAACATTGCAATGTAGTCAAATGAGACTTTTGTGTTTCTCTCACCTCCGCCGTTCTTCTGACATAGATACGGAAATCTCCATAAGTTGCCGAGTCCTACGCAATACCCAATCTGGGTGAAAAATGATTCGATCGGTCGATCCCATTTGTCCCTTTAAGGTAGTACATTAAGGTAGCTTACGCTTGGAAATGTTTGGCCCTTACCAAAATTTGGGGCTGGCTAAGCCATTGACCATAATAACAATCATAAAAATGTTTGAAGAAAAAAACTATATAGGTCGTCATACCAATTCAAACAAAGTGAGAGATTTTTCACGCCTTTGAAAGAAATAAAACATGCTTTGTCAGTTAGCTAGATTACAAGCCCTATTGGCTCGTTTGCTTATTATCTGTAACTAAAAATTGGTGCAAAACAAACCACGACCGCTATGTTTTTAAAAGAAGTTTGACCTACACTTCGGCTTCAGCTATTGCTTTAAACGTAATTGCTTACCTTTTTAGCCCTTTATCCGCCATGACGATGACAGCTTTGTTGCAGAACGGTTTACTTAACCTGACGTTGTGACTGAGGATTTGAGCTTGCACTTTCGTCACTAGATAGCGCTGACCTGTGTGGACCGGTCAGGGTGGTTGGTTCAATTCCTACTGCGGACTAGACTTTCTTTATCTGTGCCAGCTCGCACAGAAAACCCTAATGACAAGCTATTAAAAAGCTGTGTTTAAATGGCAAAAACATGTGGTTGAACGGTATAATTAATGAACAGGAAACAGCTGCAGTTTTCTGGCGGTTGTTTACATTTGATTGCCAAACATCCGGCTTCTAGTGGAAATATTTCCGGTCACAGGCTGTCGGCTGAATTCGCAGACCAAACAAAATGAAGTGTTATCAACGGTTCAGTGTGGCGTAATACACTTTTTTGTTTACATTACAAAACAGTTTAAATGTATTCATAATAAGGCGTTTGACCCGTATAAGTAGTAGTGTTTATACTGTCTACAAATTATTTCTACAATCTCGAAATTGGTAGTTTCTGCAATCTCGGAGTTGGTGGTGTCTACAAAATTCCTTCTACAGTCTCGAAATTAGACCTTTATTCTTGCCAAACAGCCCACACATGACCAACTCGATCTTCCACCCGAGACTACCTTTCTAAATTGAAGACCTAAACTCTGTAATAACCACTCAACCACCACACTAAACTTGAAGAATAGCTTACACGGATTTAGCTTTAGATTGCACATTGACATTCAAACCATCAAAACCAACAACCAACTATCCAGAGAAAAATCCGCCTTGTTTAACCGGCGACGCCCAATTATGGACACGTTGATTGCTTTGGCCCAACGGCACAACCTGCGTAACCAACGCCCTCACCTTTCAAGCAACTGCTAGGGGAACAACGCAAAGCGTCACGACACAAAATACTTTTTTACAAGTGGCTGTGAAAAATCAAAGGATCAAAAGTGTGCATGAAAAATCGGCTATTGCATGCTTCCACATCAAAATAATAATATAACAATGAAAAACTAAACAAAGAAAAACTAGCAGCCAACCCGATGCCCTCACAGATCATTTTAGAATAGACGCCACGTACCCGCAACAAACAGAGTACTACGTCTGTTGCAGGGATTTTGGGCATCACAATAGATCCCACTTTGTAAAACAAACGACGAAACCAACACAAAATCTTCAAAATAAAATTCAGTCACCTTATCCAATCCCATTCAAGACGTACCTCCCAACTTAAAACGGAGTCCGACCCAAGGCCCCCAAACTCAACCCATTACCCTAAGCCTCATTAAATTCCTCTCAGCAGATCCTGCTTTCACATACAAACCTCTTTTTTACCAAAATCTGACACTTTCAAACGGCCCACAAGCCACTGAATATTAAGTGGAGCGCCCCCACCCGTAGAATGACGAATTTGGGCTTTTTGAAAACGGCATGCTATGTAGAATAAGGGTGTGGCAGTGGCTTGTGAGCCGTTTGAAAGGGTCAGGGGCATTGAGCAGTCATATTCATAAGCATATTAATATTCGGTGTTTTAATATTTTTTCAAACAGTTTGCGTCAATCGCTTTTAAGTTTGTTGGAAAGTGTAGTGTGCATATTTTGTTGTCTTGTGGTGTTTGGTTTGCGAGATATTGTGGTTGAAAGTTGGAACTTTTTTGTTTGCTGGGTCGGTTTTGACGCTGTTTGCTCAAAGAACTCAGGTCTCCTCAACTGCGATTAAAAATACTTCACAACCCATCAATTACCTCCAAGTTAAGCCACTTCTTTCCCAGATTGTCTCTCACAATAAATTTGCACAACCTGGATCTATAGCATCTGATGACTCCATACTTCTCGTTTATTTCGAAACTTCTTCCAGACTTTCGGACAATTTTTTCTTTTGAACTTATCTCCCAATTTACCCGCATTACTGGCTTAGCCCTAAACCTATCCAAAATGCAAGCTATTGCCTTTATCCGTCCCCCAACCACATCACCCCTTCCCGACATCAGTTGGAGCCCCACTGCATTAAATCGCCTTAATATTTTAATAGGTGACCCCAAAACCATTACTTAGGCGTTGAAGAACGAAAATCCTTTCCCCTAAAAAACGCATTTTTAAAAAACACTCTTTCACTACCTACGACTCAAAAAGTGTTCTAATACATCGAATTCTGGACATTGTAGCATTCGTCTTTGCATTTCATCGTTCCTTATCGTTTTAACCACGAATAATACGTTACGGAACTTAGAATATGAACCGCAAGTTACCTGGCTCAAATTAATCCGCTTATCTGGTGTAGGAACTTTTTGGCTGTGGTTAGTAAATACAGACATTGACAAACGCATCCATCATTTGTCACACGGGTCGCACGAATTTAGAGAGTGACATTCTCAGCCTTAAGCCATAGTTACGTATTTTGAACGCTTTTCATTCTACATAAAATTCCTAGTAAAACGCTGAAAGCTTTTCACTGTATAGAGCGATTTTTCCGCCAGCTCGCCAGACAGAGATTGAACTGGACTGATCGGATTTAACAGCTAAAAGTAAAGTCATAATAATACAAGTGTATTCTGTCTCAATAATCAACTGGAGTTTTATCGTTCTATTCGTTGAATTCATCTTCGTTGTTCCTTGTAAGTATCGTTGAATGCCTCACCAATTTAAATACAAACCAGTAATTACTAATGCACAGCTTGTCAGGGTCTATTTCTATGGAGTCAACGTAGGCTTTATAGTTTGTGCATAAACCATACAAGCAAACCCTACAAGAAACGACTACCCATTTCAAGCTGTCTTAACCTCAGAATCAGAAACGCCCTTCCCCACGCAATGAAACCTTTTTCCTTTTACCGATCAATCCTGGACATCATTTTAAATTTAAACCCCACCCAATCTGAATTCCTTTCTCCCGAACCCAACCGCTCTACAACAAAATAACCAACACCGATCCTGGTCCCTCAAAATCCACGCTCTTCCACATCATACTAAAACCTTCATACAAACCCAATATAAACCCCAAGGCAAAGGTGATAAGTTCCAACTGAATAAATCATGGTTTTAAAATAGACCTACAACAAGAAACTTATTTACTGTATGTGAGGAACTGAAACTTTTTCTACGGTCCACTTTGTCGAATTTTGTCGCTCTCATCTCGAACGTCACGTTTGACTGGTTACGCAATGCCAAACAATTGAAGCGAAGCATGAAGATGATTTTTGTTTAATGCTTCCTCAATCCTTTATTTACTGAGACTACGCCAGGTCCTTATTGTCACTGGTAAGTAGTTGAACAATGGAATCAAATATCTACGTCAAAAAATAACGCAATATACCGTAACCTGCTTTATTACAAGACTCAGTCTTAGAAGGCAACGAGCAAGCTCCACATCCAATCCTGTTTTGAAAATAATGCATTGATGCGAGAAGGTTTACCTTTAAAAAAATCGGATAATGTCCCATGTATTTAAACTAATTAGAATATCAGAAAGGGCTACGCCCCACCAAAGACAATAAACTTCGCGAGAAGGTGCGAAATAGGAATAAAGTTGCTGGACATTATTTTCTCGATGCAGAAAATTGAATTTTGTTTTTTAAACGAATAAAAGGCTGTAGCCTACTAAGTGCCGGTAAATCACAACAATAAAAGCAATTTGTATAAGCACGTAGCGGTCACCATCGAAAATCATACAACATTTACCAATATTTGTTTGCACAACAGCTCATTTTGTCTCACGAGCTCAGTTAAATTGCAACGAATTATTTTGTTCACAACAAACATTGCGCACTCCCACAATTAGTTAACTTTGTAATATTTCTGCTTACTGCTTAATAGGATGCAGCGACGCGCTGTATTGACACAACAATGAAGTGTTATGACACTTTAAGCCAGTGATTCTCAAACTGTGTGCCGCGGCACACTAGTGTGTCATGAGAGCTTTCCAAGCGTGCCGCGAAATCGTTTTTGAGTCTAACTTGCGCCGCATTTGATTTTTGCTCAATTTTTTGAGGATATTTTTTGACCGGAACGGTACAGAAAACTCTATTCGCATGTTGATTCGATCAGGCTTTATTACCTCATGGTGCTAACGTGACTCATCAATAATCGACAGATTGATTGCGAGCAATTGCCTTCTTTTGTTAATTGTGATGAAATGTGGTGCGAATGCTTGGAGCTTGATAACGAAATGCGAGTGTTTATGACAACACTAGAACATCGTTTTAATTTGATTTGCCACCGAAAGCAGCCGCTCCCGTCGCATTGAAGCAAACAAATTTTTTTGAACAAGTTTTCGTGTTATTTGTTTGCAAAGTGTGCCGCCAAAAAAGTATAGTTTCGTAAAAAAGTTTGAGAACCACTGCTCTGTGTTTTGAGAGGCACGAAAATTTTATAACTACGAAAGCAAGGGCAGTGTGGACGGTTAGTCGAGCAGCGAAAATTCCATGCAGCGCATTATGTTGTTTTGTGTCGCTTTTTGAAGTAAAATTAATAAAATAGTCTGTCAATTTGAGAGCAGATGGTTTTTAGCCTCAGATCTTTTGAATAAGACAAATCATTTGATGTTTGACAGGTGAGGCATGGTAATATTTTAGCTGGAAATGTGTAGCAGGTGAACGTTTCGACTTTCAAAACCAAGAGAATCAGGGGTTCATTGTTTCTTTGTGTGACTGAGTGAGAGTGTGTGTGTGCGTGTTAAAACAAACAATGCAGATACAATAGACACATATAAAACTATTCTGCGCGTACGCACATGCGGAATTGGTATGCTATACAGGGCATTCCCCGTTTCCCTTTCTTGGCGTCTCGACAAAAAAGGGGGATGGCCCAAAAACATACCAAAGTGGGTCATGGCCCAAAAATCGCTTGGAAAGCACCTGCCTGTAGCCTTCCTATGCAATTCCACCAAAATACGACCTTTTCCGACAACCCGACAACAGCACATCCAGCATGCTTGATTGATAACTTTTTACGACAGAAGAGTCAGACAGGCATATCGCCGCGAAACTGTACTTCGTTTATGGTGAGATTAGAAAAACTCGCCATGCCCAGCCAACCGTAATTTCCTTGCGTCATACAGTCGGTTTATACTTCTACCGAGCACAGTCGGAACGATCTTGGGTTAGGCTTAGCGGTTTTGCAGTCGCAGCGTAAGCCTGTTGCCTGTTGGTCAATGTCCTAAGGCAGTGATTGAAACACATACGAAATGAAAGATACTCAGAACTTCCTTTAGTCAGCCAAGTAGGAAACGGGCGCAAAAAAAGTATCATGGTTTACTGGCTTAAAAATGTGTTGTTACCAGTGAGTTGTTTGCAAGCAATTATAGGTGAGACTGTTGGCGTGTTAACCTATGCGATGCATATGCAACATGCATGCATAAAAATAGTTACTGTATTTGTGTACGTATATGCAAAGTAGGGCATGGCCCTAAGTCGATTCTAAACCACTGGTGTGATGGATTAGCGCCCCAGCAACTTGCTTGTATAGCCTTCCTATACAATTCGCCGAAGCATCACGACCTTTCTCAACAACTTCCCGTTCAAAAAACGTAGGCAGCGTATATAACCACCAACTTAAGGGATCTTGCCGCCATTCTACCCTCGTTAGTCCTCGGCAGTAGACATGGAGTATTAAATTAGATACATGATAAATATCAAATTGAACATTTAAAGTAATTGAGCGAAATTAATAACTGTCAAAGTGCTAGTATTTTGTCAACACATTGTATGCAAATGTTTTCACAAACGCTGTTGCCATTATTTGTGCAAAACCGAAACGAATCAGTAGAAAGGCATGTGGTCGAGAAAAACTTCGGGGATTGTTTTTTGCAGGAAATTAACGTTAGCACTTTGTTTAGATGTTCGGACTAAAACTGACCCACCATATCCGGTTTAAAATTGATTCGTCGGCCAAAGTGTCAACAAACTGATGATAAATAATATTGTTGTTGTTAGACCAGCTTGTTGTTAGATGCCAAAAAAAGGAAACTGTGTTGTATTTAATTTTCGTTCAACAGAGATCTGCACAGTGTAGACATTGAAGGCCTTTCGGTGGTCAGAGAAATGACAGACACAAAAAATTCAAACAGGTTTGTTTTCTAGTTTCATTTGATTGTATTTGCTTTACAAGATTAATATTTGCAGAGACAAATGGGACCGGCCGATAGAATCGCTCTTTACTCAGGTAGGTTACTGCATTGGTCTAGGCAACTTATGGAGATTTCCCTATTTATGTCAAAAGAACGGCGGAGGTAAGAATGTTGTTAACCCACAAGATTTCGTACTATCATATAGGTTGAAATGGGATCTTATATTTGTACTTAGCTTGGTGTGTTTTTGTAGTAGCAAGGGTTTGGTCAATAGTATGAAACAAACAACTGCATTGCTGGGAACTGGCTATGTTTGGTGTCATTTCCTGTCTGAGGACTAAAACGCCTACGAGCACGATCAATACATATATACCCCAGATGATTTTAACATTTTTATGACAACTTTGTTAACAGTGTTTTTCGGACTTACATGTCTCAGCACTCTGTTGCAGGTGCGTTTCTTATACCCTACGTCTTTTCGCTGGTGGTGATGTCGATTCCCTTGTACATTTTTGAAGTCGGTCTTGGCCAAGCGACCAGCAAAGCAAAGATCGCAGCATTGGACAGACTACCTCTAATGAAGGTATAAATTATAAAAATTAAAATGGAAACTCTTGCAACAAATATCATAAGGGGTTGGGGCTTTACAATACGCAATATATGCGGCATATGCAGATAAGCATAAATATGCACAATTTGTGAACACTCTCAAGTTTTATATCTATTTAAATGTCTTTCATTCAATGGCGTTGGTGGTGGCTTAAACGAAACTATCCTCCCGAGCTTTTAAAATTAAAAAAACTAAAAAACAAAAATTTTGGCATTCAAACTAAAAATGGAATGGCCATTTTTTGATAAGACACGTTTTAGAGTACGGAACCCGCATTACGCAACTCCATTTCCTTTACATTGATGTTGGATATAGATATTGTTTCACATGCAGTGACATCTATTCTAAATCTTTGGTTCCCTATATTCCATAAGCTGGAAGCCTTGTGTCAATGCGTACTTAGCGGGTTAGCACAACCATGTACATCGCACATATTGGATGTGAAATTTACTGTAGAGAACTTTTTTCGCAGGGTATAGGTTTTGGATCTTTGGTGCTTACATGTTTGACGATAATACCCTACATGCTGGTTATGACTTGGGGAATTTTGTACCTGGGAAATTCCCTTACTACTGGGTTACTTCCCTGGACAACGTGTGGTGAGTAAAGATTTGCCATTGGTCTTCATTATAATTTATTAACCCTTGCCAGGTAATTAAAAGTGCATTGTAAATTGAATTTTGTCATTTTTATCAAGAGGATTATACAAGCCAGTACTTGTGTGTAAAACATTTTCTACGTTTCGACAAACGCTGCTGTCATCATCAGGAATGACTCAGAAAAGCGGCGCAAAGTTACATGTCACGGTAAAAGAAAAAAAAGGGGGCGCGTAACAACTGTTAAAAACGATAAAACCAACTGATAAGAACATCCGTCAAGGTACGCAATAAAACATGTCAACAAGAAGTCCAGAAATTACAAATAGATCACGCCGTAGCCGCCACGCGTTTAAACATTAAATGTTTGTTTTACACACAAGTACTGGCTTGTATATTTCTATTGAGAATATTTAAAACCGTGAATTGTGTACCTAATTATCAAGAGGAAATCTAAAGATTATTTTGTGTTAGACAACCCGTGGAATACCAACTCATGTGTGACGCTTGAAACGTTTATGAACGATTCGATGACATTGATTGAGGAAAAACGAAACGTATCACTGACGTTCAACCAATCGATTACCTACACAAAAGAATCTCTTTCTCACGTCCAGTTTTGGAGGTAAGTTTTTTACCCTATATACTGTGTGTTTGAGAAAAGTAATAAGAAAAGAAAAAAGTGAGAATTTTCTGAACATTTTTCGTCACTAGTCAGCGAAAAAATTCTAACCGATAATGTTGGCTGCCAATTGATAGCTACTGGCCTTAACAAACACAGACCGACCACAAGTCAAGAGTAAGTTAAAGATGTTGCAGTTGACAATGGTCAGTTACAAACATGCAACCCGAAACTTGCCCAACTTTTAAAATTGTAACCGTAACACTGCACACTTTTTACCTATTATAATCCCGCTTACATATGTATCAGTAAAGTTCATGTACCACTTTACTGTACAATCCATAACTCGTTTGCAGAAACTACGTGTTGAGGCTTCCGCAACCAGATAGCGAAATTGATGGACATTTTAACTGGCCAATGTTGTGTGCCTTGATCGTTGCTTTCGTGACAGTGTTCTTTGTCAACGTAAGAGGAATCAAGTCCAGCGGAAAGGTTACTTGCAAAATTATTGGAATTCACAGTGATGACATTTTTTACCATTTCGCAATTTTTATTTAAGGTCGTATATTTTACCGCAACCTTTCCCTACGTCATCTTGATTGCCCTGCTGGTGCGAGGTGCGACACTAGAGGGAGCCAGCAAAGGTATTACGGCCTATCTCCTTCCAGAATGGTCACGACTGGCTAAACCACAGGTACACACATGTGGCCAGGGGCAGATCTATAAGAGTCTGTCACGTATGACGTATGGTACATTTAAAACAAGGACGTGCTTTTGCTATAAGTCGATCTTTGTTTCCAGGTCTGGGTGGAAGCGGTGTCACAGGCGATATACACGTTCGGCTTAGGATCTTTAGCACTGACAACTTTCGGACGACATAACGAGTACAATTACAACTTTTACAGGCACGTGGGGTCCATTCATACTTTTGTCTAAGCAGGAAAGCGACGCCATCATTTGGCCTTTGTTTTAGAATGAAAAAAATATATTTTTGTTTGAAGTGTAAACATTTACAAAACTAGTTGTTTTCTGGCCGCTTTGGAAATCCGCTTCATGCGCTTAAAATTAGGATACATTTGAACAATTACTACCTGACTACTAATATAACTAGAAATATGATTTTCTGTTTAGATCGACGTTCATTGTCGTCAGTTTAGGTTGTGTGACGTCACTCACGATGGGACTGGCAACATTTAGTGTACTTGGACACCTATCACACGTCATGGGTGTCGATATAAACGATGTGGTGCAATCGGGTAAGAAAGATGAAAGACAACTTCTGATTTTTGTTAAATTGTTTGTGCGGAAAAAGAGAACTTTTAATCATCTTATGTCAGCCTTAGATTGATGTCTTTTTTGCCGTTTTCCTTCAAAAACGTGTTGTCAATATCCAAAGCACTTGTGTATTATCAATGTGAAAATTTAACAAAACTTGAACCTAAGCAATCGCACCCTATTTAATTTTCTGTTAGAATGTGAGTTTCTCTGCTTTGTAAGACATTGATTATAAA
>QXVZ01022455.1:3948-17411 GCA_008931825.1 Phallusia fumigata | reverse complement strand
AACGCGCACACCCACACTCACGTGACCAACTGACGCCATCAAGCTGCATTGAGAGTCCCACAAGCAGTTCCATAACCCGAGAGTCGTTATTCCCCTGTCTCGACCCCATGAACGATCAGCTGGCTCGGGAAACCGACCGGTTTGATACGTTTACTGCAAATCTCCACAACTGGCCGTCACACAGAATCAACGCAAGTCCTCAACAGTTTGCTGAGGCCGGACTCTATTATCTGGGTATGAATTTGTATTTGCCTTGACCAGGTCATATAAACATAAACCGAAACAGGGCTTAGAGTAGCGTAAAAGCACTCGCGTTGTTGTGTTTTTAAGGATCTTCTGACAGAGTAAACGCTGTCCTACAAAATTGGCGACCTAACGGCCCATCGTTCGTACACATTCGAGCTCAATTCCCGAACATGAATCGTCCCAATCTTCGCAGCGGTTCAGCTCCACATCAGGTTTTCGCGGAACCAAGGTAAGACGTTTTACTGACTACAGAACGATAACGCCGCACCAAACTTCAAATTTTAATTATTCTCAGAGATCTGCCGTCGGTACATGTACACCAGGAACAAAGTGCGATTGAAATCATTGAGTCCAGTTCTCCACGCACAAGTTATCATGATGTTCCCGACAGCGATAAATTTTCGCATTCAAATTTTCGCGCTGTTTTTAAACCCCGTGAAAGCTCGTTATTTTTTGTCATTAGAATTTTATGATTTGAGCATGTCCCTGGCTTGTGGACGTTACATTCTCCCCTCTCCCAACTTTCTGTATATCGCCGTTTACAAAATGGCTTGTTTGTTGGCATCCCTATTTGTGAAACCAAAAAAGCATAAATTCAAGTAAATATTATGTATTTTGTATCCTATTTTTCGATTATTTCTGAAAAATTAACAAACGTGTAATAAATCGGAAAAGGATATGTGGCGATATACAAAAAATACCATCGACTTTGCTTTTTTAAAGCTTTCTATTTTTAAACAAATAGTTTACTGCTTTGATGTTGCGGGGGCCAAAACCAAATCGTAATTTTTTAACTCCTATTGATGTCAACGAACAGCTGTATCTCAAAGGTTAAATGTAGTATTTGTGTTTAACGGCCGTATAGCGAGCCACAAACGACGGAGTGTATTGTAAGCAGACCAAACAATTGCCAGACAGACCAACCGGGGCTGTGACGTCGCGCCGTAAGGCAATTCTTCTATTACTATTACATCACCGTGATAGTATTTTCGAACTATGAGGCGATGCCTTGCGCAATGCCATTTAATATGTTTGGCTGCGGGGGGCCGTGACAGCAAGTCAATAGTCTGTGACCCCTGGCACGAGTGTACGCTTCAATGTTGAGCGCTGCACAGAGATCGTGTATAAACCAGCCTCTTGTAAGGATTAGCCTATCAACGCAGAAACATAAGGCAGTGACTTGATCAAAATAACACGCGAAGTCATTCGGGTTTTGACATAATTCGTGCACTGACACACCACGTTATGTCACAGGCCATCAAATTGCCGCATCACCCACTTTCCAGTTTACATTATAACATTTGTAACAAACGCAGAAATAAATGAACAAAAGTATGTCAATGTGCATAAACACTAGTAATGCAGACATTATTAAGAAAACGCAACACTTTAGCACCAACAAGACATGTAAATAAATAGTTTGTTCTCCAAACACATAAAAACATAACATTGTTTTGAGACATTTGTTTACTACTTACAACGTGAAAAAAATAAAGAAATAGTTTCGGGCATTAAAATTTAAACATTTTCCTATTACGCTGAGTTAGAAGATGAATAACACTAGAGATAAAAATACAGTGTAGGTCAGAGGCATGACAATAAAATTCGCTCAAAAAATTAAATACAGACACAAAAAAAGCAGACATAAAAATAAAAATTTCCTAACAAAAAACAATATGCGACAAAGTATCGAAAGTGACATAAGTTTCATTGCAACAGATATTAACAAAAAAACAAAAAAACAATCAGCAACCAAAAACAAAGCAACATAAAACTAATGCTAACAGTAGACATATTTTTGTTCAAAAGATATCACAGTAAATAAACTTTATCTGCATAAAAACTGAAAAAAGTAAAAACTGCAAAGCGTTCAACGGAACATGTTCACGCAATATACGACTTCAAAGTCTCGCGCACGAAACTTTTACAAACAGGACAACTTTTCAGTCCCTTGCTGCACCCTTCACAGCAAGCGATGTGTCCACACGGAAGCAGAACAATATTTGCTTGTGATGTGCGACAAATTCTGCATGATCTTGATGTTTGCAAACGATTAAGTTCATTTATCGTGTTTTGGACACCTTCGATCGATTCCTCATCAACGTTTGCAGAACTCCCTGCATTTTCGTGATCTTCAGGAATCAGATCCGGATTCGATAGGATACAATCCACCAGATGTTCAAGACTCGAATGAATTTGTCCGCTTTCTTCAAGCCTCCTATTTCAGCAAGACAAATAAAAATGGCCGTTAGATGCTTTTTCATATGCAGTAAATTACAAAGAGTAATTTATGTGTACTAAATTAAATTAGAACATTTAAATATATTTTTTGTAAGATGTTGTTGNCGGCCGTATAGCGAGCCACAAACGACGGAGTGTATTGTAAGCAGACCAAACAATTGCCAGACAGACCAACCGGGGCTGTGACGTCGCGCCGTAAGGCAATTCTTCTATTACTATTACATCACCCTGATAGTATTTTGGAACTATGAGGCGATGCCTTGCGCAATGCCATTAAATATGTTTGGCTGCGGGGGGCCGTGACAGCAAGTCAATAGTCTGTGACCCCTGGCACGAGTGTACGCTTCAATGTTGAGCGCTGCACAGAGATCGTGTATAAACCAGCCTCTTGTAAGGATTAGCCTATCAACGCAGAAACATAAGGCAGTGACTTGATCAAAATAACACGCGAAGTCATTCGGGTTTTGACATAATTCGTGCACTGACACACCACGTTATGTCACAGGCCATCAAATTGCCGCATCACCCACTTTTCAGTTTACATTATAACATTTGTAACAAACGCAGAAATAAATGAACAAAAGTATGTCAATGTGCATAAACACTAGTAATGCAGACATTATTAAGAAAACGCAACACTTTAGCACCAACAAGACATGTAAATAAATAGTTTGTTCTCCAAACACATAAAAACATAACATTGTTTTGAGACATTTGTTTACTACTTACAACGTGAAAAAAATAAAGAAATAGTTTCGGGCATTAAAATTTAAACATTTTCCTATTACGCTGAGTTAGAAGATGAATAACACTAGAGATAAAAATACAGTGTAGGTCAGAGGCATGACAATAAAATTCGCTCAAAAAATTAAATACAGACACAAAAAAAGCAGACATAAAAATAAAAATTTCCTAACAAAAAACAATATGCGACAAAGTATCGAAAGTGACATAAGTTTCATTGCAACAGATATTAACAAAAAAACAAAAAAACAATCAGCAACCAAAAACAAAGCAACATAAAACTAATGCTAACAGTAGACATATTTTTGTTCAAAAGATATCACAGTAAATAAACTTTATCTGCATAAAAACTGAAAAAAGTAAAAACTGCAAAGCGTTCAACGGAACATGTTCACGCAATATACGACTTCAAAGTCTCGCGCACGAAACTTTTACAAACAGGACAACTTTTCAGTCCCTTGCTGCACCCTTCACAGCAAGCGATGTGTCCACACGGAAGCAGAACAATATTTGCTTGTGATGTGCGACAAATTCTGCATGATCTTGATGTTTGCAAACGATTAAGTTCATTTATCGTGTTTTGGACACCTTCGATCGATTCCTCATCAACGTTTGCAGAACTCCCTGCATTTTCGTGATCTTCAGGAATCAGATCCGGATTCGATAGGATACAATCCACCAGATGTTCAAGACTCGAATGAATTTGTCCGCTTTCTTCAAGCCTCCTATTTCAGCAAGACAAATAAAAATGGCCGACAAATAAACACTTTTTCATATGCAGTAAATTACAAAGAGTAATTTATGTGTACTAAATTAAATTAGAATATTCAAATGTATTTTTTGTGAGTCGAGTTGCTTTTTTACCTTAGCATTGCGAAGCGAATTTGCATTTCAGTGAATCCCATCATCTTTGCCCCAGCCACTAGTGGTGATTTTTGTATTTCTTCATCAACTTTTCTTTCCCTCTTTCTCACTTCCTCTCTAGGGTCAACGATGATTGGCATGTTTGATCTTGACGGCGACAAACCTGATGTAACTGTCGGTGGCAAATTAAGGGCACTTGCAGCATTAACTGGTGTCGGTCGGTTGAGGTTGGGAAACTGGGCCACAACGTTGTGAACATAAGCTGGTCCTTTCTTCTGGAGCAGAAACTCGCAACTACAAAGTAAAAGACGAAAATCAAAACAGGCCTAAAAATCGTTGTTTGATAATTTTTCGTAAAACCTACCTTGGAAACCACTTCGCGTGTTCAAACCACGGATCGTCATTCGTGTCCCAATTCTGAAGTCCTCCATTGCAATACCAACACCTCACACGATCTCTTTCCCCTACAAACAGCAAACAATATTCAATAAACAAGCTTGTTGAGTTCCTGTGCTTAAACTGTGCTGCACTTTCCAAGATAATAGAGTCCAGCCTCGACCAGTTGATTAGGGGTTGCCGCAATTCTATGTGAAGGCCAATTTCGCATATTTCCAACAAAGGTTTGCAACCGGCGATTCTCTTCTCGCATGTGGGGATTCACTGGGTCGGTGCAAGTGAAAAGTGTTTCGTAATGTGCGGCTTCGGTGGCTACATCGAAATCTCGGCTCCGTTGAATGGGGGTTTCTCTCGATGAGGTCGCAACTTCTGATTGTGGCGTGTTTGACATTCTTTCTTGCGGTTGCGAGGAAGTTTCGACATGATTTGCGTGATGAAATCCTGTGAGATGAATCACAGTTTGCGAAACTGGTATCTAGGTTGTAATAAACTTCGTTCGGCCGGTTAGATGCCCGGCGTAATTTCGTTTCTTTGTAATGATAAAGTCCATACCGTTTCTTTGTAAAACATAAAACAGGCTCACGTCAGAGCAGTGGTTCTTAATTTTTTCCCACTTTGCCCATTTCTGTTCAGACCAAATTTACATTTACCTCCACTGCGTTAGCGGACGGTGAAATCTTGCCTTTTAGCAAAAAATTAAACTTTTAACCGTTTGCTGTGCGGATACTTACTTTCGATGGGAACGTTTTCCGTGTCATTTCCCCTTGCGAACGGACAATCGCGTACATGCCACCTTAACGACATCGGGTCATCGCCGACCACCCATGAATCCACGCTTTGTCCACAGCTGTATGGAGATACAGAGTAAAATCGGCTTTTAATAAGAGTAACAAATAAATGAACCCACATCACTTACCTGAAACATTTTACCCGATCCCTGTAACCGGTGAAGTAAAACCCATTCCGCGCGAGTGCACACGGGTTTACGGGTGCGAAACGTGGAAAACGCGCGAACGTCGTCAGTCTGTGAACTTCGCGGTTTCTTTCAACTGAAAAAACGAAATTAGAAAATACAAACAATTTACTTACTACACGAAGGTAATGTTTACCTGGTGGAATATAGGCGCTGTTCTGGCCCGGCGGCGGATCTTGAGCCATTTTCAAAATTCTGCCGTCAACTTGAATGTTCGACATTTTGCACGTTTTGGTCGTTTGGTAACTTCGGCCTCCGAGCCCGGCTTTTTATCCCCACTCGGCGAAAAAGACAATAACAAGTTTCCAGAAAGGGAGTATTTCGCAACTATTGTGCGAGGACGCACTTTTATTGTTACCGGCGTGTTGCGCAATATACAAACATGACGCGATCTCCATTCATAGGTTCGTGTGAGGCCACGTGTATTACTCAAACATGTGTTAAACGCTTGAGCAAACTTTACTTACTACCCTCTAAAAATTACGGGTCTTTTAAAGCGCCAATGCTTCTCGAACCATTTATTGATTTTACATGCGTTGCAGCGATTCATTTGTTAAAGGTCATTATCGTTGTTGTTTTCCTGGCAAAGGAGAAGTGCGTGGTGCATCAAGACGTCAATAAAGTTTTGCTAAACGTTTTGCCAAAAAAATACCAAAGTTGCCACAGCAGCAACAGTTTTGTTGTTCAAACTTGTTGTACTAGGTAAAATCAAAGTTGTATCAAGTCAATGACAAGAGTTTTAGAGTTTCCTATACCGGCGTGAGACTTTGTTGACAAAAACTTCGACTTAATTCGGGTCGTTTTCGTGGGTGAACTAGAAATCATACTTTT
This sequence comes from Phallusia fumigata, assembly GCA_008931825.1. Taxonomy (NCBI): domain Eukaryota; kingdom Metazoa; phylum Chordata; class Ascidiacea; order Phlebobranchia; family Ascidiidae; genus Phallusia; species Phallusia fumigata. The sequence continues at coordinate 11,116 of QXVZ01022455.1, read as the reverse complement.
GTAATCAAACATTTTCTCAAAACAGCACGTGTTTTTCATTGGCTTTGAACAACACACAGTACAACTTTATTTTCAGCTGACTAGTGTTTACGCAAAGAGATATGTTTTACCAGTTGTACCAAGGGCTGAACGAGCAAGCTATTCAAACGTTAATTGATTGATGGGTCCGGTGTCAAATACAAATATTGCGCAAGAATTGTCTGGAAAGAGTTAAAGTTTTGCATCTTTGACGCCACCTAGCGTATTTGTTACTGCGGTATGTTTTGCCACTATTAGATCGACTACATTGTTTCCAAATTTTTAAAATAGTGGTGCAGACGCAGATACGTATTTTTCGAATAAAGTACCAATAATTCGCAATCATTACATATGGTCTCAATTTAGTACATACACTAAAAAACATGGCTTTGGATTATCAACAATTCGAAAAGACGTGTCTTGTTATATTCTTAGCCAAGCAAGATAGTAAGTGCAAGACCTTCGCTATAAACGTGTTTATTTTCCGCATATCGGTCAACGTTGTGTCATGTGAACTATAGCTACCTTCCTTATTGTTCATGAAGTCCGTCGTGTTGGACGTTTGGCCTTTTACGCCGCCCCAATGCTATATTGTGTTTCATTTTGCATGAGCCTCGTGATGGTGTGATTGTGCGACAAAAATACAACACAGTGTGTCTAAGTGCGGTGTGATTTATACCTGCCGTTTTGCATAATTTCCTGCACAGTTGCCGTCATTTGTTTTTCGCCACCATCAGCCTGCACTTGTGTCCTCCATGTGACACGAAAGTGGGGCACAGACAGTGCAATTTAATACAGTCTTTCTTGCATGGTGGTTCCCAAACTTTCTGTACTCACGTGTCGTTTTCCACGTATCACCCACTTTCAGAAAACGGAATAACAGCTGGACAATGTTATCAACGCTATAATCATTCAATGCTACTAACTTATTTAAGAGAACTGACCTACTGGCTGAATGACTTTTTGCAAGATTGTTTAAGTGATATGTACAAAACTATTATGCACCAAGAACACTTTCTACAATCCTTGACACAGGCAAAAAATGCTTGCGTACTACTGAGAATACCTTTGCGTACATACCACTAGCGGTATGCATAGCATAGATTGGTAGCCACTGTTTTAGTACGATAGTATTTTTCGGTATCATTCTCACCATCACATTAACTAGCTTTCATCCTCACCAATACATTAAGTCTATTGTGTGAAGTGTTTGGCTCTTTTACGCCACCACAATGCAATGTTTGGTTTCACTTTGCATGAACGTTGTTACAGTGCACTTGTGCAAAAATACAGCAGAGTGTGTGCATGTGCGTTATAGTTACCACCTGTCATTTCGCCATTTCGCGTTTTCGGTAATTTTGTTGCACAGTTTCTGTCATGCGTTTCGCGTGGCCGCCTGCACTTCTTGCGACACGATAGCGTGGTGCACACAAAATTATTTGAGTTATTCTAGCACGTAATGATCCTTTTTTTGAGTTAAACATTTAAAAGTTGAAAACTCATCAGGCCAAATACAATTTTAATTTGTTTGAAATACATAAACACAACTGAGATAAGTCAGAGTGTGAAGAATATCGGTAAATATTTAAAACATTCGATGTCGTTTGTGTATTAACAATTAGAGTTACACGAAATAGCAGTGCAAAAATGAGCTAGGCCACTGTGCAGTTTATGTAACTTTTGTTTGTATCAGTTTGTCTTATGTGGTTGTTAATACTATGCGACCTGTTTATACACATTTAATCTTGCGATCAGTACGTTGCATATGTTTGTCATTTATCTTATCACTTTATCAGTTCGATAACAAATACGTTCTAGTTGTGTTGTGTTGAAACTGTATAACTTACTAAGTTTTTGTCAGAGCCGCGTTTAAAATCACTGCCTGACTGGGCTATGTAGATAACGATTGTCTCGTCGAACTAACACTTAAGTTAAACAAAAATGTTTTCCTACTTTTTGATATGGAAGTTTTAATCATCGTACCGATGAGAACAGAATTGAAGCACTGGCCCTCAAGTTTTTCTGTTCAGAAAAAGACAGAAAGCGTGGCAAGATGGAAACCACCAATTTCGTACTGGTTGGCAAAGATTGGACTGCTGGTTTAGTTGTGCCACCAACGCTTGTTTTGCAAGCGGCTAATCAACACTATTGCACTAAGGTTGTTTCGTGGGGGCACGTCTTTCACGTCATGGTGTGGAAATCCTGTGTGGTGGCATTGTTGTTTTACATGGCCCTTGAATAAGTGAAACCAGCCATTAAGTTGCTTATCGTTTAGCAGTCCAGTTTTATTGCCAGATACTTAATTAATTTGTAAGGTGATTTAATTCTATTTTTGATCTTTGTTTAATTTTGAAAAGTTTGAAAGTTTTGAATTATAAGTATGTTGCAGAAATATGCATAGACATATTGTTCTAACGTAGGTTGATTCGCTGCGTTACTAATGAAGGCGAGGGAAACGAGACACCAGCTAGTTTTATTTATGTGGCAGGAACAACAGTGTAATTGGACAAGCACATGTGACGCACAAAACATTGGTTTTATTGTTAACTCTGGGACATAGTTTCCAATGACGTACATTCAAGCTCCTTCACACAAGAGTGTAGCGAGTACTGTTTACCTACGACGTACAAAGCAAGGGTTTTCCTCGTAACTTAACCGATTTCCAATCCTTGGCTATTGCAACTTGTTGTTATTTTCCCACTAGTGACGTTGTCCGAACAACAAACAGCTGTTTGCAGCCTACGTTTGAAGTGAACATGGGAATAAGTGGGTGCAAAACAAGGTACGGTTGTTACAGTGTAAGACTGGCTTGGTGGTATTAAAACGCCCGAGTCATTGGCTTTGTTTGATAGTCAAAAACATTAATAATGTAAAAATCTCGAAAAACAAAGTGTCGAGGTCTTACGCTGCAGCAAAATTAAACATATAGCCTGGAATCGAGGAAGTAAAAGTGTTGTTGGCGGGCTGTTGTGTTGCCGGACTGATGGTCTGGAGTTTTTTCCAGCGTCGTTCAAATAACATTTTGTTTACCTTGCCACGCTGCACTGTGCACGTACTAAACGTTTGCAGTTAAAGTACAGCTGACAAGCACTTTGAAAAGCGCAAAATCTAATTTCCTGGGGCTTAATTCTTTCAACTGCCTTTTAAGCAGAATTAAAACATTTTACACAAAAAAAAACACATTACATTTGATTCAATTTAAAGACTACCTAGTTTCTAAGATTGTAAGTCAATACAGGTAACTGGTGCTACAATCATGAGTTTGGCATTCCTGTAACGGGTAAACTGAGTTTAAAATTCTCCCCGCGTAAATATTGACGAGCCTAGACCAATGGCGTCAATCGCGACTTTCGAAACCTTGTTATTGTCGTCACGGTCGAGTAGTACCGCACGTATTCAATGGCTGCGCTGCATCGTTTGAAAATTCGAGTGGTTACTGGAAGCTTGGTGCCGCCCCAAGCTTTCGTATATTAGCGTTGGGGTGCCTTGAACATCATTCTGATTGCACTGGAGTACATTGTATGTTGCATATTTCTTGAATTATTCAGATTTGTTTAGTGGTATTTCTTCAAGTAGCGATGCTTGAGTTTGATGGCAGATCAGTTTTGCCTGGCAGAGACCCACCTGGACAGCGAAGTACATACATTTTACCAGGTAAGCTTCGTAGTTTGTAGGAATGCTTGCAAATCCAAGCACTAATGATCCGAGAGACTCTTGGTGAAATTGATGACTGAAAAATTACGTGATGAATTGCATAGGTGACACAGAGCGCGAAACATATCGACTTATTACTTTCGGAAAGTTTCCAAGCTACGCCCCTGTTGATCCACGAGCACTCGCAATCAACGGATTTTACTACACGGGTTTCAAAGACCGAGTAAAATGCTTTAGGTGGGTCAAGTTTTTTATGCTACTTAATTGGAATACCCTAACCGCAGCTCCAAGTTTCCAACAAACGGTTCAAAATGTTGTACGTGATGTGTTAATGTACCTTAAAACACGCCACTATCCATGGTTGCATCAAACTTTTTTTTGGTTTTTAGTGCATACAATTAGTTTTTGGAAGTGTACCCTTCATCCTCTGAGCTAAAACTTCGTGCCAAGAACAGTGCTTCACTTCCTTTCTGTCGTATTGTTTCTCGCTCTATATTACCTCGCCGTTATATCCTGTCTTAGAAAGATTATCACTCGTGTCTTTAATTTTTAGCTGTGGAAGTAGCGTGCAGGACTGGACAAGAAGTGACGACCCTTTATCTCGAAACTGGCATAGTAATGACTGTGAATTCGTCACTGGAAGGGAGCCTAGAAATATTCCCATATGTAAGCACTCGAAACTAAATGCTATTTCATTTTGTTTAAACAGTTGCTTACTTACAACCAATGTGTTCAGGCCAACAAACTTTACCAGCAACCCGCAATACCCGGTCGCCAACACCAGCAACCAACCAGCACAACGTTGAAAACGCGGAGGCTAGGATACCTGCTGGACTTGCTTTGATGGCTGGACCAAATCGGCCTCATTTTCAAACCGCGCGCGTTTCCTCTCCCCAACCTGCAGTTCCGCCTAGCGTTGTAGCTTCTACGCGCGCCGTTGAACGCGCACACCCACATGACCAACCGACGCCTTCGAGCTACATCGAGAATTCCACCAGCAGTGCCCGAGAGTCGTTATTCCCCTGTCTCGACCCCATGAATGATCAGCTGGCTCGGGAAACCGACCGGTTTAATACGTTTACTGAAAATCTCCACAACTGGCCGTCACACAGAATCAATGCAAGTCCTCAACAGTTTGCTGAGGCCGGACTCTATTATCTGGGTATGAAGCTGTTCTTTGTGTACGAGTTACCCAAAACAACACAATTACTATGTATGTGTATTATCGCAGGATCTAATGATAGAGTAAAATGCTGGTACTGCAACGGTGGCCTGCAAAACTGGCGACCCAATGACGACCCATGGTTTGAACATGCCAAGTGGTTTCCATCGTAAGTTTAATTTCTTCCTTTTCGTATCAAAACATTTGCAGAATTCTCAACAACATCTATTTTTAGGTGCGAATTTTTGTTACAAAAGAAAGGAGTCGAATATGTGCACAACATCGTCGCCCAGTTTCCCAATTTGAATCGTCCCGTCCCTCGCAGCGGACCCGTTTTGCAGCCTGTTCTTTCTGGACCACGGTAAGACATGCTGTTAACAACTGTATGGCCAATGTGCAGGCCAGGCCAGTCAGTAACATTACTGTTTACTTTGTGTAGGCGTTTGCCGTTCGAAAGCGAGAGGACAGGTTCAGTTGAAATCCTCGACCCTAGAGAGCAGCAACGGAAGTTAAAGGAAAAAGTTGACGAATTCATGAGTCAATCTGAGCTTGTTCATGAAGCGTCTACTATGGGTTTCAGTTTTGCCGAAGTTCGTCATGCTATCCAGAGGTACGGAACCGAAAAAAAAACGCTTTTAGATTTGTCACAATGATAATAAAATGTTGTACTTTGCAGAAACTTCAACGGAGATCATTGCAAGATAACCACAGTGGAACAACTTGTAGACGACATTTTGTCTCATCCCAACGAAATACCACAGATCCAAGATGCCGAAACTCAAATGAATCCACCCTCTACCTCCTCCAGTGGCGCCTCAAGGTTAAGCCCGGTTGAAGAACAACTTCACCGACTAGAGGAAGAACGTCAATGCAAGAGATGCCACAAGGAAAAAGCTTCAGTTGTCCTTTTGCCGTGTGGACACATTGCGTGCTGTCGTAAGTGTGGTGCTGACGTCACGAACTGTCCGATGTGCAAAAGTCACGTGGACGAAACAATCGCGTCATACATTGTGTAGTTGTATTTTGAAAATTTGCGAATTTGGCTTCCCAGACACGCGCTGCTTTTGATGTATGCGACTTTTTAACAAGTTTATTTTGTGGTGTGCTTAGTCGTGATCAATTTACGCTTAATATGACCGTTATTCATTATGCTATGAACAAATTTAGTTTGTTAAAATCATATGTTTTTCGTCTCTACTACCAGCGTATCTTGCCTTTGTCTCCACTCCTATTTGCGTAAATGATCAAACCCAAAAGCATTTTGTGCACTTTCGGTAAGCGGCCAAAGTACAACGCAGAATTACTCCACTACCAGTCCTTTTTAATGTATTCTCCTCCGTATGCATGCAAAGCATTTGTTGTTTTAGTGACATGCTGTTGATTGTTAATTGTCGCCGTAACATGTAATGACACTTTTTATTGTTTTTTTTCACATTATTTATGCCGTGATTGTGTCAACATTTTTTATGGATCGCTTCAATAAAATATTACTCATTAAATTATTTGGAACATTACGTCTTGTTTCTTATACGTTGTGTATTAATAATGCCTAAGAACCCCCCTCTTAGTTTCCACACTCAGCAGTCACGATTGTGGGAATTTTCGTTACCGACAATCCCACGCGTTTTCGAAACTTTGTTTGCTTCCTCCTTTCTACGACAACACACTCGCAGTGGATTTTCCACCTATAAAAGATTTTGTTTGAATTGCCGGCACTTTTTACAACCTTTTGGCACAAAATAGATTTTCGGAAAACCCAGCATTGATTAAACTGCGTTATCAAACAGAAAATGGTTTCTGGTTTGACATGTGGCATACGAGTCAACATCTGCCATATCAAATATTGACTTTCACAGCCCTTTACTTTCTTTCCACTGGAAATTTTTGGTTCAAATGCAGTATTGGCCTTAAGATAATACAGATTGGGCTTTGGGTTTTTAAGGACAGACGAGTCGGGTTGCGGACAAGCAAACAAACGGAAAAAAGTATAAAGGGCTTCGAAATTCCCACTGAATAGTAGACAAAGCGTATATAATTGGCTGTTTTGCTGGAAAAAACGTGAGTTTTTCCAATGGTGAAATAGCTGTTTGTGGGTGTGGCCGTTGCGTATGTTTTGGTTAGTTGCGCAGTTCCCCATCACCTATAATTGCGTAGAATTACGGTTTGACGTACTCACTGCAATGCGCAACATAACGCAACAGGAACCAACACAAATCAGAGTACTTGTGACGTGAAGAGAGACAGAGACAGAATAATCTTCACTGTGAGTGTGTATTGCGTCAGGTTGTCACTACGTTTTTGTCCATTGATTTGCCCGTTTTGTGCTGAGAATTT
>QXVZ01022453.1:13811-28076 GCA_008931825.1 Phallusia fumigata | reverse complement strand
TAAATGACCCAAAACTGTTGTACTTACCCTCCTCCGCGGATATTCGCCACAGCGACAACTCCTCCGAGATTTTGCATGAAAATCACGCGTGACACGCTGTAACTGGGAGTAATGGAGATATTGAAACCACCATATCCGTACAATAATGTTGGGTGGCTGCCGTCCAGTTCTATTCCCTTGAAAAAGTGTGTTTCCGGAATTGTATTGTGATGCAGCGAGGTATCAGACAGGCGGTTGAGAACTTGCTATTCGTGACACTGATTAAAAAGGAGTTCTCAAGCTTTTTGTGGCACTCGAATTTGGCTAATTTTTTTGAATACGCAAAGCATGTTTAGAAGAGTCGCTTAATTATGTTTTCGCAGTTAAAATCACAAACTAATGTTGTTTAACAAGCAGTTTTTTAACCAACAAGCTATGAGAACTGTTCCGAACGCGAAGCCTATATGACTATTAAACAGAATACCTTGCAATCCAAAGAAATTACCTTTGTTACAAAAATGTCTTGTTCGCAGATTTTAATGACAAAGTGAAAGTTTTTGGTAACGTTACATTCATCAAACAAGTTTACCTTTCTGTGATGTCATACGTTTCGCTAGTTTATGCAAAAAATTGATTTCCTAACTTTCACTTTGCACCCGAAAAACACCTAATAAAAACTTTCCTAACTTTCAGTGCCCGAACAAAATTTCAAAAACTTTCCTAACTTTCAGTGCCCAAATTTAAGGATACCTGCTTGGCATTTTTTGTTCCAAGTTCCGTCAGAACTCGAAAACGTTGCTTCTCGGAACAAACACAAAAATGATTTGAAAAAGGAAAACCTTGTTAACGCCACTGACCTTTTTATGTGTGATAAACATTGGAATTTTGGTTCCATCATAGCTGGGATAAAACACTTGCTCGGTTTCAAACAACGAACCATCAAATCCCTTTACTTCAATATTGCGAAAAATCTGACATAAATTTCGTTTAGTGCATTTGACAAACAAATATTTTACCCAGGAGTTGCTATTAGGGCAATTATAATTCTGTTTCTAGTAACTTACGCTGGGTTTTTCATCTGCGCCTTCAAAATCGTATCGATAAATAATTCCTGGAGTCAGAAAAGACATAAACATGAAAAAAATTTCCGAAAGCTTCTTCTCCCCAGAAAATCCTACCACTGTACCGACATCTAGTGGCAAGTTTTTAATTAGCGATCCATCCTCAAGGCGGCGCACTTCCAAAACATTCTGACAAAAATTTACAGTCGATGTTTTATTATGTTGTATGTAAACAAAAATGCAGAGGCCTAAAACTTTTGGAACTCGACTGACAAACGACAACTGTAGCAGTGTCCTGACAGAATAATATTTTACATGGTTCGTTAAAAAATTTAGTACAAAATACCAAACTGATAAAAAAACTAATTTGGCACACAGCTCTCGGTTTTGAAAAAAAAACATTAAGATTAAATAACGAAACGCATTTCCTGGTCAAAAATGCAATCGCTTTAGTCTGGACTAAATAACCTCAGTTTCTGGCACTTAAAATAATTAGTTTACAAAATAAAAGGATCACTTTTTAAGGCCTGAACTTTTGTGTTTGGTTACGAAGACGGGTATTGATGACAGATTTTAGCTAAAGTTGTTACCTTAACATCCCGCAAGTATGCAACAATCAGTTTATCTCCATTCACGCATCCCGCCCACTCCAATACATCATTTTCATTCTCCCCAATTAATTCCTTCCATTCATCCTACATATAAATGTGTTAGACAAATTTTTTATGCTAAATGCAAATCGATCTAGAATAGGTTGTTAAGTGCTCTTGGTTGCCATTTCTTTAACAAAGAAATTTGCATGACATTGTGGACTCTAAAAACTTCGGCCAAATAAATATCCCGACATACACTAACGTGTAGTTGTGGTAAAATATCTTTTCTCCACAAACAAGTGTTAGCATATTTAACAACACGGTCAAGAAACATAATAACTAAAAAGTCAGTTACCTTTTGTGGCTTTGAAATATCAATATTTATCAATTTGTATCTGGGAGCATCCAAGTTGGTTTTGAAAGTAAAAACTGTCCCTTCATTTGTAATGTACTAAAATAAAATCATTATGTAATTAAATCAACAAGTATTTAGGACATTACCAGTTTTTGCTCAACTGGCCTACTGGTATAACCACGAATAAGGTGGACAGGAGTTTAAGGTTATGAAGCCAAATTTAGCTTGTCTNTCAACAAGTATTTAGGACATTACCAGTTTTTGCTCAACTGGCCTACTGGTATAACCACGAATAAGGTGGACAGGAGTTTAAGGTTATGAAGCCAAATTTAGCTTGTCTATCGGTGGTTTATTTTTTCATAAAAGGGTAATAAAGTCACACTTCAGTTTAAATCTGAAAATTAATTTGGACACACATTATCATTTAGTAAGCATAATGTTTTTTTAACTTTATCTTAAAGCACAGCAAATATCTAATTGTCGCAAGAGTGGAAGGTTTTACTTTTTAAGCACAGTTTGTTACTACTTACATCATACTCTGCATCGAAATTGTCAACAAGTTTGACCCAATCTGGTTTCTTGCATATTCCATCAGGTAATGTTCGCAAGTCGACATACCATAGTTTATTGACTGGGTCACAGCCCTCACTTATTGCAAGCAAAGCATAATGTCCATCATCTGTAATGGTGATCCCACTGCATGAATGTCCACAAAAATCCATTAATTTGCATTTTACAATGATTTGCTGCATTGTATATTTTNTTATTGCAAGCAAAGCATAATGTCCATCATCTGTAATGGTGATCCCACTGCATGAATGTCCACAAAAATCCATTAATTTGCATTTTACAATGATTTGCTGCATTGTATATTTTCAGTCGAGTTCAATTCTGGATACGTGGTTTCATTTCTTCAAAATTCTATTCTAGATGCAAGTCATGTGTAATTTTGCAAGCCACTTTTGACTTACAGATGTTTATGCATACAGACACTTTCAACACATAAAACCTAGTAACACGATTTAAATTTTGCTCAAGCCAGACTTTTAAGCAGTAATTTGTCTTTAATAACACCTGATACAAATACTCAAAATTGTGCAGTTCACGTCTTTTTTGGTGAGTGTATTTTTTGCACACTGTGGCAAACAGTCTTTTAAGAAAAAAAACAAAAACAACAAGAGAACACAAATTCGTTGACAAATTATTGGTTTCCTAATAGCAGGGGAAAAACTTTAAAAGTACCCCAGGGGTCTGCAACAAAACTGTGTTGGTTTTAACAAACTAGAAAAAAAAATTAGGATAATACTTTGAAAGATCTTTCTACCTCATCCAATTTGGATTTTCATTAAATTCAGCAAAGAGGACATCCTCACTTTGTTTTGTTCCCAGGCGATGATAAAACAACTGACAACAAAAAATATGAAAGCTATTCAAAAGTGGAATTTTTGTGGTTTAGTGTTCTAAAATTGACATTTTCTTAAAAAAACCTTTTGCTCTTGTAAAAAAGAGCAACAAACAAACCTTGAAAACAAAAACCCTTAGACATTTGTAACCCACAATGCAAAACTTTAATTAAAACCTAACCTAGTAAACATTTAAGAATGACAACTGCCGTTCAAACTTTTGATGTTAAAAGTGTTATTATTAAAGGGTTGTAGCAGCGTCCTAGTACGAACTCTGGTCACGGACCCCGCAGGGTCAACCCAAGTCAGTCTTAAACTAATTCGCATGGTAATTCACAATTTTAATGCTCAGTGCTGGGACAAGAATTGAAAGTGATGCATGGTGCTCATTCAGAAGCTGCTTACCATTGCATAATGATTTAAAGATTTGGATGTAAGAATCATGAAATTCTATTTCTCTGCATGTGGCAAGTTTTATTGTACAAACTAACATCACAATAAGTTCAAACACAAAAACATTTTTATTTTTTTAGAATAGAAAACCAGGCCATAAATCTATTGATATGTCATGCACATGTACATACTTTCTGATTCACATTTGCAGTTGTTTCTGTGCCATCTGTTTTGCCTTCTTGTTCTAAGTAACACTAAAAAACATATTGCTAGACATAACAGAAACATAAAAATATGTTTAAACATTAGGTAAAACATAAGAAAACTAATTTTAAAACATATTTTGCGACAACCTTACATTGTAGAAAAGCCCCTTATGATCATGGGTCCAAGACATACACGAGAATTTCACCCTTTCCAGCACATCTGATAAATCTTGATTAGTCTGAACATTCTTAAACTGAAAACATAACCAAGTTGTCAGCCACTACTGGCATACATATAGACCTCTCTGAACAGTTAAAAGCAGAAGCATTATAGATTAAAATAAGCATAAATTCAGGAGACAGCTCTACTCTTACGTCGTTTATATAAGACGGTATATATACATCACAAAAACGATACCCACGCGGGAAAACAAAAATACCACAGAAATTATTAAAGGAAATTTCATTTCAAAATTGGACATATACATATATATCACAAAAATTATACAAAACCAAACTTTTATAATGTGGCAGAAATAAAATAATAATCTGAAAACAGTTGCATACCTTTATTGTCACCCAGTCTGAACCACTAGAACTCAAACCATAGGCAAACAAATTTCCATTTTCAGAAAATGAGTAACCACGCAATGACACTGTTCCATCTTCAGACAAGACATTGGGATCAAGAAAAGTCTTAGGGGTGCTGCCTAGGGTGTCTTGCTGATATAAGACACTAAAAACAACGAAAATTACTCAAATTTGATGTGATGTTGCTACCAGCCATGACAAATTGTACAAAATTGTTTTATGCATGTTTTACTAATTAAAATAGCCCAAGCAGATTCTAAGCACTTTTTGTGCAGTAGAACCGACATAAATCACACAGGGTTTTAACTTGTATTGTATTGTATTAGACTAAGTTCCCAATTCTGTCGTTATGTTTGATTATATCTTTCTGCAGCATATATGGAAACATGCCCAGGTTTTCTTCATTGGACTTAACATCAATTGAACCACAAAGAACTTAGTTTCAGATATTTTATTTTTTTATCCAGTGGATCTAATGAAAATATGCCCGTTTCATTCAAAAGTAAAAATTATTTATAATTTACCTTTGATTTTGCAATCCGGTATTTAAGAAAAAGAAATACTTTGAACCTTTTTTCTTTGGACAGGAATACTTGGGATAATTGTACAGCTCAGTCATCCTGTTAAAATTATTTTCATTAATGTGAACTAAAGCCAATTATACAAAACAATTATTTGATTAATTGTATTAAACAAAACAAATTTCAGCAGAAAGTGTACTATTTGGAATGACTATCGCTTTTATACAACAAATAGTATGTCATAAAATTCATTTTTCGCAAAGTATGTGTGGCAGTGACAGTGTTGCATTATAAACTTAATAACAATTAACCTTTCACAAAATGGATTTCTGGCCGGACAATTTTGCAAGTAGGGCATTGTGATTTTATTTTGCTCTTCAACAAATCCTTTTGTTTCTTCATTGTCAGGATCTTCCATCCATGTATAATGGTCACAAATCTTTCAAACCATAGAAATAATAAACTTTCTGATCCAAATTTAACTATTGGCCTTGTAAAACTTGTGAATATAAAATTCTATATTAAAGTTACTACATCCCCCCAAGAAGACACAAACTTCACAAGTATACATAAACAAACTGTCACATTTTGTACCAATGCCCTTCAGTTTCACTTGTTATGGAAAACATTTAAGACTCATTTTTATCAACGAAGGCATATATTTAACAACAAGCAAAATAATACACCATAGAAACAATATTTATAACAAGTAAAGTACAGTTCATTTAACATTACCTTTGTTCCATGGAAATCATCAATGCAGCTGTCATCTTTTCTGGCTTTGGGGTAATTGTATGTCATTTTGTTTGAATGGGCTAAACAAAACTTGTTTTTGTGAAATAAAAAGGTATGTATATATACAATCTGCAAAATTGTAAACCCAAGATTAAGTAAACACCTGAATAAAATTAAAACTAAGAGCAACCGATGACAATTCTTAATGCACATTACATTTGAAGGCAATGCAATTAAATAATGGACACAACCAAGATAAAAAAGATAACGCTAACACTGGGTAATTTAGGAGTTTAAACTTTTTTGACAATGGTTGACTCCACTACACAAAATGCAGGCATCATTAGTATCTGCGAAAAACATCAGAAAATAAAATCTCAAAAATTTAAAACCAATAATTATTCAATACAATCAAACCAAACTTTATTTATGATTATAAAATCATCACATTTCATAGAATTTTATAGAAAATCTTGCTATATTTTTACAGTAGTGTTTATTTTTTCATGTATTTTATAACATCATCTTGTGGCCTTGAATTGGGGGGAATGTACTTCAGCACATTTTGATAAGATTTTATAAAGTCCTTTTTTAGTAAATCAGGATTGAAATCTACAAGCAAGTAGGTTTCGCATTCAATAATTTTGTCATCAGTTGGTTCCATTGGAATAACTTTGATAGGTGTTCTTCTATATAACCTGCAATGCAATAAATGATAAGAACCTGATACAGTACCGCTGGGATTTGCGAATTTTTTTGTTTAAAGTTTTATTTTTACCCACAAAATTTTTTTTAAATACATCTTTTTCCCAGAAGATACAACATAAAACATCGCTGCTTAAGCCATTTACCTTGGGTGTGACTCCAATTCGTCCAGTTTTCTTAACATGTCATTATCAACATCATAAACCTCCCCTTCTATACACTGCAATTGAACAAAAACAATACCTGTCACATACAAATCTATTGATTAAGCAAATATAAATATCCTGGCTCACCAGATTTGTCACAAATGCACTAACTAATTTAAACCTGTATTCTGCACAAAGGAAATTTTAGAAAACTCTGCTTAAGATATGAAGGTATAAAAATAAAATAGAATATAAATTTAATGTCTTTGCAAGTTTAAAACAATTCAAAAATTCTTGTTTTAAGTTGCACTTTAAAAATGCACTGAATGCAAATATTACTCAAGAAAAAAGCCATGTATGAAAAAATATGAGTTTTGCATTGGGAAAATTTCATTGAAAATATTAAAATATATATGCGGCAGAGTCATAACCGTTCGAACTTCCAAGCCACCATCAAGATGCATATACTTTAGTAATTTATTGTTAAAATCTTGATAGGTAGCGAAAACATTCATTGTCAGAATTACTTACATTTCCGGAATCTTCAGCGTCCAACATAAATGGAATGTTATAATCAGTCGCAACAATTAACGGATATTTTTTAACCGTTCGGGCATTGCAGCGAAATGTACACTTTCCAAAATCCTCGTTTTTTAGTAGGTAATTATTTGGGTATCCTTCTTTAAGAGTTCCGTAAACAAAAACCACGTTCATTCTGGCAATTTTTTTAATACAGAACTTTTAGATTACTGGTCTCAAAAAAAAACGGTGGTGACCACAAAAAACACATGGTTACGTGAAGTATGTGATGTCTATAGGTAGTTTTGGTTTGCGTCATTTGAATATTGTAAACGTGTGCTAAATAGCAACTTTTTCAAGCTGGTTGCAATTGAATTTTATGTGTATTAAAAAAATGAAAAATCGTTAGCTGATTTTTCTAATTTGTTTTTTTTTATGTAAATTATTGCGTCACAATACGTAATGTAGTCACGTGATCAGGTCAGCTGATGTTTGTCAACAAAAAAGAGGAAGGTGTCTTTGTGTCGAAAATAGTGTTAAAGAACAATTTCTTTAGTGCAAGTTTTTAGGCTGTTAAAGGATATTCAAACCTATAGTGTTTTTATTTTAGAGTAATTTCTTTTTTATGTCTATAGTTTCATTTTTTAACTTCTGTAGCAGTTTTTACTGACTGGTAACCATGCAATTAGCTTCAAAATGTTTCATAGGAAATTGGGATATTTGCGATTTGAATTACCATTTCCATGTTATTGATAAAACATGAATTGTATTTGTGTTTCATAATTTAGGCAAAATGAATTGACAGAAGCAGATTTTCTTATTTCCTTAAAGAAGCAACTTAAATAGACAACTATTTTTCATGCTTTTTAGTCTAAGTTAGACATGTTGTCTGATCTGATTTTATATTTAACTTACTTGTGTGTTGTGACTAATAAAGCATAAGTCACCACAAAAATGTGATACTCTGTAGTATGTTAAGGGTTCATCAATAAATGCTTAATGCTTTATCAGATTGTTTGGAGTACTTTTATTTCGCTTGGTAACCTTTTGGCAGTTGGCACTTGCATTATTATTAGAAATGTGTGTCAACAAACATATTTGTACAAAAAATATGTCAAGAAGCTGTCTTATGTTAATGTCATTATAGTTGAAAACAGGTAAACCAATTAGTACAAGGAACCTAAAAACAGATTAGACGGGGTATAAACATTTAGTTAAGTAACTATAAAACCTTTTACCTGTTAGGGTGATTTCGTCTGTATTCAGGACCATTCTGCCATTAGTCGATCAATAAAGCATCAAAATAATACCTGTTATGGGCAATTATCCAATCATGTGCATTTATTCTGTTACATTTTTTGTAAAGTGTCAATGCGTTTAAAGTAGAAATCCAAAAAAAATTCTGTTTGTGTGCTGGTACATCCTATCAAGCTATTTGTGAAAAACACAGAAGTAACTATGACTGGAGATCGAACTTTCAAGCAACGAAGGAGCTTTGGTAGGTTTTTTTAAAAGTAGATTATATTTGTTAATCAAATATTCAAATTGTTTTGGTCTGTGTTCTAAAGTATCTACTTGAAAATTAAGACATTAAGCAAGAGGCTGGTAAATTGTATAACAAACAAAGCACTGGAGCTTTCTTGTGCTTGTCGATTTATTTTCTACAGTTTAGTTAAATCAATTTATGTCACTAAAACTCAGAAATAAGGAAATATAAACATAATATTCTTGCAGGCATTTATTGTTACAACTTGCAGCTGGCATTGTAGTTTTTTTCGTTTGTTAGACTTTATTTACCAAAGATTTGTTACAGACCTATTAGTTTTGCAAAATATAGTTTAGGTACTTCGTCATTTTCCAATAGCTAAATATTCTGCTATCAATTTGTGCTGCCACTAAGGGACATTGCTACTGTTGTTTGTACACAAAATATCTTTTTGTTGTTTTTATAAGTGTTTGTTAAGAAGCTTTTGTCTTGTGTGTTCTTAAATCTTTTGATGTTATTGCAGAAGACAGAGTTAAAGATGTCAGTGAAATCAGACAAGAACATCCCAACAAAATACCTGTAAGTTACACCAATCAATCATTTCATATCTGACTAAAAATATAGCAGTTTTGTGCAAACACTGTTGTTGTACTGTAGGTCATAATTGAACGTTACCAGGGAGAGAAGCAACTACCAATACTGGATAAAACAAAGTTTTTAGTACCTGACCATGTTTCCATGTGTGACCTTGTGCGAATTATAAGGTGGGCAATTAGTTTAGAGAATTTTCAAGCAGTTGCAGCATTTGTCATGCATCCAACAGTTAAAAGTGATACAAATGTGTACAAGAGTCTTGATTGATTGTGCAAAAAATCTGTTTAAAAAGATTATCATCTGTTGATAGTTTTATGTGAGTTTTTAGTGCAAAATCCAATAATAAGTTTTGTTACCCTGCCAATTCTTTCTGGAAAAATGGTGGTAAGGTTTTGCAAGTGCAAAAATGCAAACTATGTGCTTTGACCAATGCAGAAGACGTCTCCATTTGAGCCCTAGCCAGGCATTCTTTCTTCTTGTCAACCAAAGAAGCATGGTTAGTGTGTCTGCACCCATTGCTGAAGTGTATAATCAGGAACGCGATGAGGATGGGTTTCTGTACATGACATACGCCTCGCAAGAAGTCTTTGGAACCAATTGAATTGATGTTTGAAAGTATTGTCAAATCATGTAGATTCTACAAAATCATCACAAAAATGCATGTACCTGGAAATTACTGAGAGATGGTCTACTTTCATGTCAAAAAACTTTTTGTTAGATGTTGTGTTGGCTTGGTGGGTAAATTTGGTAATTGTATGCTTAGTTTTAATGTCACTGTCTAAAGTTTTTAATGCCACACTAACTGCTTGTATTTTATGGTCCAGAATGGCTGCACGCTTTTGTGCAAGCTGGCTATCATGTTGTAACCAGTAAAACTAGGCACAACATAATTGCTTACACACCTTTTGCCTTGCAGTTTTATGTGGTATTGTTAGATTGTTTTCATTCTTTTTAAGCACTTGTAATTCAAATTTACTGTCCTCAGTGTCCTGTAATAAATGTACATTGGCTTGGTAATAGTAGTTTATATGTGTACATGCTCTAAGAAGCATAAACACAAAACAAAAGTATGTCAGCAACAATGTTTACAATATGATGTGGTTACTGCAAACTAAACAGCATCAGCTCATCATGTCAAGCATCTGAGATTTGTTGGTGTGACTTAATTTACATGATTTAATTTTACAGTAATATGTTAGAAAAGTAAAAAACAGACAAAATAGGTCAGTAGAACTGGCACAGAGCTAAGGGAACCAAAGCTACTTCACAATTGCACATCAGTTTATTCAGTAAAGGCAAAGGCAGGACTTAACATGCAATATTGGACAGCAAGCACATTGTTTTGTCAAAATAAAACAGTTTTGACATAAAGGACAACAATATCTTTAAACATTGTCACTGAAACACAATGTAATATACACAGTGGCAACTTACGATCAATGACTGCTGTTTTGAACCTTGAACACTGATGTCTAATGAAATGTAGTTCTAATATTAGGAGGGATTAACAAGATAGTACAAGAAAGTGTTTTTACACAATTACAAATGACCCATTTTATTGTAAACATTTATTGCAGTTCTACCAACAAGGTGGTCCATTATGGCATCTGGGTTTGATGCTTTAGCTCTGATTTTTTTAAATAAAGTACATAGTTTTAGATTCCTATAAAATTAAAGTTTTTAAGATTGTTCTTCCGGTGACCAAAAACCTAAAACACATAACACATGCAGATTGACAAAAACAGGCATGCTAACGAGGCCCTAATTGTTGTAGAAATTAGACGATTTCTCTAATGTAAGTGTTATTTTGCGTGTAAGTTAAGTCATAAAATTTTTTCTTTGGCTTACACACTTTGTTTAAAAGCAGATTTCATAAGTCAAATTTTAGGGCACAAAGCATGCTTAAAAAGCAACTTATCCCAAAATTGTGCATACAACAAGCAATCATAAAATTTAACAAACAAAATATATTGCACACTGAAACCCACAGCAGCTTTTGTGATAAAGATACGGAAATACTTAATAAATGGGCAAAATAAAAAACCTATTGTATTATTGGTGCGAGAAAAAGGTTTGCTAATGTGTTGAATGAAAACCTTCTATGACACATACTAGCAGGTAAAGACAGGCACTGTGAATGGTATGGTTGGAAAAAAAAACTCACATAAAAAAGTTTCCGGGAAGGGGTTGACATTGAAAACATAAACATCAAGTTTTTTGCTCGGGTTAACATACATGAAGGGCCATTGGCAGAAAATCAGTAATATACACGACTTGATGGTATCTTAATATTAGTAGAGACTAATTTGGCTTTATTCCTTCACAGTTTAAACATTTAGGGGCTCAAAGACTAACAAGAGCAATTTTTTTCAAAGGTCATTATTATTAATAGGTTGATATAATGATAGCTATGTTTTTATTGTATTTCATCTGGTCCTTGGCTGGACAATAACATTCAATTAAAGTGTAGTCATTTTTGTCACAAAAAAATTTCTGATTTGATGCATCCCTAATGTGACACATGTTTGATTTATAGTTTGTTGTAAAACATTTTTAGTTTCAAGAAAGTGTTTTAAATCTGTTTCACGAAAAACAACAGTAAATCCCTAAGAAGATGTTCACAGCAAGCATTCATCAATCTCGCAACAGTCACCTATTATTGAACATTATTGGAATAGGAATGTCATCCATGTTGGGCATAACCAACACTTTCTGTAAAAATAACAATATCATGTTTAAAAAAAAAACAACACTAAAGAAAATTAAAAACTTTTTTACTCACTATGAACTCTTGTTGAAGTTTGTTTTCGATCCAATCAGTGACATGTGATGTTTTTACAACTCTTTCACCAACTTTGGGGTGAGCTTTTAACACAATATGTGGAGGTTCACGAAAACCATACCTTGATAACATGCATGAATATATTATAAAATTGAATCAAGTATAAAAACCTGTAGGTTGAAAATGCCATGAAATTGCTATTTGGCCATTAAATTTGGCTGCCAATTTTTTTACCCCATAGCATTAAACTTAGGGTGCAAGAGACACAATCTGTTTTCATAGGTAATGTTAAAGTAGCATGGTTATTTTAATGCCCAAGGTAAACAAAAACACATAAATATTGAATACCACACACAGTGCAAAACTGGTTGCCTTCTGCCATTCACAACAAACAAACAACAAAAGTTATAAAAAGCTAAAGGTTTGCATAAATTTTTGCTTTGACCAATTTTGCTTGAATAATATAACTTTTTAGTAACACAAAAAATGCATTAAAGCAGTCAATGTTACACTACAAAAGTCTGTTTTAGGTAACCCCACCAACTATTCAACATCTCACAAAGCTATTTAGCTACATGTAAATTTACATGTGAGTCAACAACATTTGAACCATTTGCAAAAAAATGTTAAATGAAAGCCTTATTTTTTTCACATTCTGAGACAAAGTGTCACACTAAGCCACAACCAAACTATGTAGACACCTTTCTGGTCAATAGATATCCTAATGATGTTAAGAGGGGGGAGGGGGAGTTATCCAGTTTAGAAAGTTTGTTTGAATTTTTTTCTTTGCCCACACTATTGCTCCACAGTCAGAAAAATATTTAATACATATGTCACGTTTGGTGGAGTGTTAGTTTAAGTCAAGTTCGTTACATCCCTTTGGTAATGCACAATGATAATATATTAAAAGGACAGAAATGTCATAATCCTTTTTTCCTTTTTATACATTCCTTTAAGACATTATTCTGGAAAAATGTCAACCCAAGTAAAGTCAAAACCAAAAAAACAGGCTGATACCAGACAAACTAACGATTTGCTATTTAAAACACACTTTACTTAAGTTTTTCAAATTCTGGATGAAAATAAGGATTTGGTGTGGCTTAACAATAAAAATAAATAAGCCTAAACAATACTAAATACATACCACACTCTGTCAGTTGGAGGTGGTGCAATGTTAACAGCAACTGTTCCTTTCAGTTCAAGCAGTTCCACGGATAGGAGCATGGGAGTATTGGAGACAGTCTCCAGCTTTTTACGTATGTATTCACTTTCAGCGGCTTTTTTAAAGTATTTTGATTTTGTGATACTGTCCATGATTCTAACCCACTTTTTTGGGTTGGGACTTCCTGTGTTTGTAGAGTGGGACTGGCCAGTTTCTGTGCCAACATATTTTACAGCATCTTTCACAATTTGTGGTCTGCAAAAAAGATCATATTGTCTGCATAGGCTTTAAAGGTAAAGAAGGAGAGTGCTTTATACCAATTCACAGAAACATACCCCACAAATTAAACCAATCAGGGTCAAAACTACTAAACCACATACTGAAACAAACAAAAATATTCAAAAATACAATTCTGGGATTTGGTCTGGGTTATATAACTTTAGTGTTGCTTGAATGTTCATATTTATTAAAATAACATTCTTCATTTTTTTATACCTCACCTTAAAGATTAGATTCATGCTTTAAGCATTTTTACCACTGCATAGCCATAAGGTAATAACTACCCTACAGTATGTTAAGTGCATTGTTACTTGGACCAAATTATGTAACGCGATTTTGTTTCCATGTTTTGGTCAACATAGAGTTGTTTAAATTTCTTTAAATTTTTACCAAAGATACTTGTGTATCTAAAGTTGTGCACTGACAGCTTTTTACCCCAGTTCACCCACAGACCCCCAAAACGTGAAATTTTTTAAACAGCAATATTTAACAAAGTAAGTTACCTAAAAGTTTCCTATTTTGATGGTTGATGCAATGCAAAGTATTTTTTAAGTATTTTGTGACTTTAATTCGGATTTGCCCATATTTTACCATTTTAACCCCAAATATTCAGTTTTTTGTTTACATGCCCTTCACATCAGACATACTAATCCAAATGTATTGAAATTTAAAATGTACATATGAAGGGTGCTTTTTATTGGTTGTTTAAAATTTTAGCCTGATCGGTCAAGTGTTTACCCTTACAGCTGCAAATA
>QXVZ01022453.1:0-13727 GCA_008931825.1 Phallusia fumigata | reverse complement strand
TTGGTGTCTGTTTGTTACAGTTTAGGTTTGTTGTCAAAAAGTATGTTTGTACTCTCAGGGTTAGAATGCCCAATATGTTAGGTGACCATTGACATGTTAGAATAAGCCAATTCCACTTCAGGCAAAGAAATGTCTTAAACCCTGATGAATGGATCAGTTTTGTTTGTCTTCATCAAACTATAATAATTTGTTAAAAACTTAAAAAAAATTTTTAGGGGGGGGTAGCAGAACCTGGTAGATTAATATCATTAACTCTGTTTTATAAGTGCAGTAATACTAAGCCGACACAAATTCATTATATCTTACCTCAATTTTATTTCTGATAAACTTGTCCGCTGTACCTACAAAAAATTATGTGTTAATATGTAAACTAACAGGCACTAATTTTAGCAGCACAAACCTTTCTCTCGATCAACTTCAGGAAAAAGTCTTGAAACATGAAGAAAGTAATCACGATATGCTTTCATTGGGTCCGTGTTGATTGTGTTGATTTTGCACAACGTTGAAGCAACAAAAGTTTCTATAATTTGTAAAAGACTTTGACTTTGCTTTGTAAAGCAATAACTCCAACTACATGTCAAATACAAAACCTAAAAGGGTGGCGAAATATATTTAAATTTATCGCTACATGATCACAGCTAGATTTTTAAGTTCCATATAATTGCCTGGCAGCCCCCAATCAACATGTTTTACACATGAGACAGTTGGGTCAAAAACCTGTCAATTAGCACCTTAAAAATTTGTGTTTAGGTCAAAAAAGGCAGCATAAAATCACTTTTTAGGTGTATGTGGGTAACCAGTATTGTAATTGTTNCCAATTACATGTCAAATACAAAACCTGAAAGGGTGGCGAAACATATTTAAATTTATTGCTACACGATCACAGCTAGATTTTTAAAATCCAAATAAGTGCCTGGCAGCCCCCAATCAACATGTTTTACACATGAGACAGTTGGGTCAAAAACCTGTCAATCAGCACCTTTAAAATTTGTGTTTAGGACAAAAAGGCAGCATAAAATCACTTTTTACGTGTATGTGGGTAACCAGTATTGTAATTGTTTAAATTTTAAGCAACTAATAAGAACTACCCTATATGTGACATTATAAATTTCAACTTATTAAGCTAAATATTTCAACTCAATCCTGTAAGTTAAAAGTCCCTTCTATGGTGATAGGATATGGGGAAAACCAGCCAAAACACAAAATACATATAAAGGCTTGCAATGTACCAAACATCAAGAAATAAACTCCATAAAGAAGTTTTTAAAATTTTACATTTAGAGGGCCTGTGGTTTTACACAAGTGTAAACTGGGATAAAATTTTGCTATACAACAACTCCAGATTTCCATGCATTTCCATGCATCATGTCAAAATAAAAATGAATTGGACATTTATTTCGTTACCAAAACACTGTCATGTGGAACAAAGAAAAGAGGTTTTGTTAAATTATTAAACAAAAAAACAATATGCTATTGATTTACCTTCTTCATAGTGATTTTCTATCACTCCCCATTCATCCTCTCGGATTGGTAAGACAGAATTTTCATCCTGACATAAAAAAATTACAGCAACGTCTAAATACAGATTACAATGCTATTGTTTAAATTTTTGGATACAATGCTAATTTAAGTTTAAAAATTTAGTCCTTCTGTGGCAAAGTTAATGTCAACCAGTCTGTGAAATACTTTTGTGTGTCCTATTAAAATTGTATTTTTAGGATTGCAGAATTTGGGTGAAATAAACCAAATCAAGATAAAATTTGAGTACATGATAACCATTATTCGAATGAACATTCACAAATTTCCAATTTCAGCTTTCAAAAAAAATTGTGAAAAAAAGGTGATCAGCAACGATACAAACTGTTTTGGGCAGAAGCCCAGCTTAACCACAAACCCTTACATCGGTCACACAAAGCTAAGCAATGCTGACATAAAAACTTAATAGCTTATGATTTGCAAACACACATACATATTGGCTTTTATAGAAATCCAATAAGTACTTAACAACCTCTTCATCTCTTATGCTTTTAGCTTTTGCTTTAGCTTCTTGCTTCTGATGGTGAATGGCAAGATTGATTGAACGCTGAATTCTATAAATTACATTCCATAAAATGTTTATTGTAGCTCCTTCTACAATAATAGTTTTGCAGGTATATATTTGCATCGTTTAACACTAAAAAATAGGTACATTTTGAATTACATACCTGTAAAACCATTCCTCTTTTTGCCTGTCTGTTCTACCGAAAAGATAAACAATGATAAAATCCTTGTTGGAGTCTGATTCAAAGCTTTCAATCGAATTCTTCGAGGCAATGGGACTTCCCTCTGTGACAGCATTCTTGTATTATTGTTATTCCACATGAATTTAGAAACTAATACACTTTGGTTACCTGATTTTGCTTTCACAGGTATCTCAACACATATTGGGTATTTTTTACTCCATACCCGCTTTTTGACCAAACCATCAGGTTTGAGAAATACCTGTTACAAAAATGTGCAATATGTGGTTTGTAAATCGAAATAAAGAAGCATTACGTAGCAATGCGTAGCCACTTACACACCTACAACCAGTTGGTAAGGCACCAAAATTCATATGATTTTCTATTGTCAAACTCTTAAAATGTTTTTACCTCATTACATCAGCAACACAATAATTTCATACTTTGTTAAATATGGATTTAACCACTTTCAGTCTATGTTTTACATTTTGAGATTCTATAAAGACACATTTAAAGTATTTGATGATTATCAAGATAAAACTTATTTGTTTGAGCAAGCACTAATTTTAAACCTTGGCCAATACTTAGGTACTGGCCTTATTTGGCCCATCCCTACTATCCATTCCACTCAAAAATGCAAAAACATTTTTAAGGAGAAAATTATTCAATATCATTGTTTGCTACGAAAAAAATCTTATTTTAAAGTTTACGATTTTATTGCACAAAATATCAGTTGTTCTTGTTAAAAAGGAACACAACTAGGCTATTTTGGTAACAATGTTCAACTATACCTTGGCATTTGTAACATCATACAACCTTTGATAAACAACATTCGAAACTGGTATACTTCCTTCATTGTAAATACTTCTTCGTGTAATACTTCTGCATTAAATGTATACCTTATTAACTAAATTTGCATCATTTGCCTGCACAAACTTACTTGGATCATTGAAGGAAACTACTAGTTAATGGAAACACACGTTTGAAACAAAACTATGTGACCAACTTACTTTTGTGGTGTTTGGAGTCTCATAGTATTTCCATCCAAAGTCACAAAAACACTGTGAGTATTACTCACATGATATAATTCAGGATCATATGATTGGCTCTCATTCATCCAACCCTGTACAAAAACAAAGAGTGAATAGCAACTATTAGTCAATTTGGAAACTACTACAAACATGCTTTAAATTAAAAAGATAAAGTCACCTTGATTGGCTGTTCAGGGTTATAAACATTTTTTGGAACTTCATTTGGAACAGATTTATTTACAAAACTTGATAGAAAGGGCTTTGGTCTTGTCGATTGTGGAGCAACGATACATAGAAAAACAGTCGAAAACACAGTGCCACACAAAAAACCTAAAAAAATAATTACAAATTATTTTCCTAACAATTTAGCAGTATTTGAACAAATTGTCACAACAATGTTAACCTGCTAAATCCAAAACAATAAACTGCAGATAAGGAATATTGGAACAAAAAAACTATTTAATGCAAATAAACAAGCCTCCAAAATTCATGTAGGCGTTTGAATGATGGTTAAACAGAGATTCAGCAAGTTCCAAAACTTCTCAATTGATAAGTAGAATTAAGGCGCCTACTATCCTGTTTGACTATAAGTTAAAACAATTTTTAATGCAAATTTCTGACGGTCTGTGGATTGTTTGTGACTTGATTTTTATTGGACTGATATGACACAAGCACAGCTCAAAAGTTAATTGTCTTTTGCAAAACATCAAGTTATTTAGAGCTTTGCTGGACCCTTAAAGCATACTACTGATTTCTATTTAAAAGCAATGAATAATCTAGAAAATAAGCCCTATTGTCTTGCTTGGAGAAGTCCCTAAATTCCTTTGAATCAGAGTTATGCAACAGAATGAATGGGGAAAATAAAGCGTTATGGCCCGTTTATGTTGTCTTTGTACAGAGTAAAAGGCAGGGAAGTTAATAAAGCTGCTTTCAGTATTAAAGGTTTAGCTGTTTTGGCTGTTAAATTTTTTGGCTATAAGCTGCGAATGAAATGTTTTACTACTACACTGAAAAAAAGGTTTATACCAATCTACTTTTCAATCTAAATTGGTGAAAAGGTTGGCTGAGTTAGGAGGTGAGCATTGTTTAACCATGGCCAAAATATCTGCACATATTGTACCTTTTTTGTTATCCAAGTAACGCCCAAACCTCAGCTCAAGAAAAATTAAAAATGAATTTTTTTGATAATTTTCACACATTTCATCTTCTTTTCTTACATGGGTACATACTGATTACATACATTACATTTGGCCCCTACTTTGCATTTTAGAATATAATTGTTTCTGCAAGTATAAACACATTGGTCCTGTGTGGCTAAGTATAAACAAGCATTTCTTAAGACAAAAATAGTTAAATAAATACACTTACTATTTACTATTAATTGAAGATAAGTGGGCACAGGAAAAACAAAGTAAATGTACACGAGTAGCACCAGGATAGAAACAAGCAAAAGAGATGGGGATTCCACAACCTCTTTAATATGCAACAACTCATCTTCATGTGCTGATTTAGCAACTTTTGTATTGTTGTTGCTGGAAAGATTAAAGGTCATGGAATTTAGTAGCCAGTAACTCAAGGCAAGGTTGATTCATTTGCACATCACGTTGCACAGTCAAAAACATGTTATGTAACAAATTGCATTGTTTTCCTCATTACAGGTATAAAACAAAACTCATACTTGAGCATATCACTGTTTTGGCAAAGTTCATTATCTTTGGTAGAAGTCACTTCAACATTTTCAACAGTAACATCATTATCAATATTTTTATCCATGACATCATCATCTGATCGACCAACGCCACCAAGCAAAGCTGATAAACTCATGGATATTGGACTAAAAATGAACAAAAATAATAGAGTGCTGGATTGACATGTTAAACAGGCCCAATTAATTGTTATTTAGCAAATACATACAATAGCAAAATAGTCTTCACTAAGCAACTTCATTGCCACACACATACATAAGATACATTTTATTACCTATCACACAATTAAATACCAACAAATACACGTTTCTATGGTGTAAAATTTGGTTACTTTTTGTTGCACACATACCTTGCTGTGTCTCCAGATGGTTTGTGAACAACTGAGGAAGATTCTTTTGATACATCACACTTCTTATCAACTTTGGCTCCAGCATCACTTAGTGTTCTAGTTGATTTTTTTCGGTCCTGACAAATTAAAGTGACATATTATTTTCTGGTGACTTAAGTCAAAAGTAGGGCCAGACAGTTTTATCAAAATTCAACTATTACTTTAGGCAAAAAAGAATGGACAAAATAAAGTGCACAAATTGGAATGGGATTTCCTTAGAAAGCACAGAAACATTTTATGTGCATGCTAGCATGGAACATGTTTTCTCTATTGAGGATAGCAAGGTAACTGCTGTGTCATCCAGTATTCCGATTCTACAAACATGCAATAATCGACTAATTTTTCATGCCAAAAGTGGGTGCACAATCCCACCTCTGGAGGAAGTATAGTAATTTGTTATTTGTTTTGTACAACAAGTAATTTGTTCAATCTCCACATTGCTATTACACATACACTTCAAATCGCTAAATGATATTCTTCACAATTTCATTTCCTATTACTGCAATGAATATAACTTCAATACCTGCATTAAATAGGGTACCTACTATCTGAGGCATTTTTAACATAACGACCTTACACCCTCTGACAGACCAAATACAAGCTTACGTGGAAGCAAAGTAATTGTAAAGCACTGTATTTTACAGTGTGCTATAGCAAACACATTTTCACTGCAAAATCACAGCTTGATTTTTACAAACTGAATAACTGCCTCAGCAGTCCAAGAGTTTTATAAATGGAGCAGTGGTCTAATAACAACTGCAGGACTGCATCTATCATAAACCATCAATTTCATTAACAAAACGTTTAAAAAAGGATGCCATGATTCACTGTCTACCACATCGTGGCACAGCAAACATATTAAGGTTACCGCTGCTCAATTATAGCCAGCAAAATGCCCACATGGATGAAGTATCAGTTTTATACCAATTGCTGGGCACTGTGCTGATTGGCCTGCAACTAATTCAAATCACCCCATATAAAAAGAGCAACCCAATTTTACCAACTGTTAAAAAATATGAAATTGTAGGTGACTTTACCTCATTAAATGTTAATGTTTTTAAATTTTACATTTTGGGGGCCTAGGGCTTAATCGGTGGGTCAACCATGATCAAAAGTGCATACCTTCATATACCCATCTATCATATGTGTCTATCACGTTTCTTTAAATCTAAATGACCTTTTTTGACCAAATGATAGGAACAAACCTAAGTTTGGCAGAAAAAAAACATAGGGAAAACAATATTTATGTCCTCATTCAAGGCAGGCATCCTTATTATCATACATAGTGAGAGTAGTCATCCATTTCTTCTTTCTTTTCATCATCTTCTTTCTTTTTGTAGTAAAGAAGTTGCAAGGGATCGACTACCTTTCTTTGAAGCCCATGTAAAAATGATGTCGCTTCTGTATCTTCCCTACTCTCCACAATTTTATCCGTTTCCACCTGAAAATAACATATTTTTAGGTGGCACTTTTATGTCTGTTTCACATGATTCTGTCTAAAAGCTTCTGGTTTTAGATGTGATGAAAAGAACTGCCTTGGTTAATAAAAACAAAACCACATTACCAATGTGGTGAAGAGGACTGCTACATTCCTGCAGAAAATGCTTTTAAATGTGACAAAGTGTGTGTTTTAAGTAACTGAAACAAATGACAACTTTCGACAACCATTTCAAATCCCTACAGTTTCCTTACTGGTATTAGAACTCATATGTTATCTTTACTTTTAATAAACCAGAGTGGTCTGATTTCTGTGGTGTCACAGTTTTCTGAATGTCTGGTTCCACAGAATCAGGAATGGAAACATCGAAACTTGATGAATGAGTAAGACCAGGCAAATTTCGCCGAACACCATCAGTTGCTGAAGCAAAACAAAAAGATAAATAGTGTTTTCATGACATATTATCAGGGGGCTAACAAAAGGCCACACCTACAACAATACATGAAAATGTGTAACTGGAATCAAAGCCTTAATAACTGATTTCAATCCCTACTTCTTCTAATTTACCAATCGAGTGGTTATTAAAATGGGTTTAATGGACAAGGTTAAGCGAGGTTTATTTTAAAAGTCACTTCTGTGTAACATAGCCATGACCACACATCATGTTTAATAGAAAACCAATATTATTTTTGTGTGACATTCGTTTGCACCTGTATTGACATGAGTTGTAGTTTTAAACAAGAAAAAGTGGCAATAAAAGCACCCTTTTTTTATTTTTAGCTGATGCTAAGCTGAAGTTTAATAATAACACAAAGGCACATCAAGTAAATATCACCACCATATTGGATTTTCCGCAGCATCGGCAAAAATCTAAATGCGTCGTTGATTGTGCAACTTGTTTCAGTTGCAGTAGTTTTTTATAGCTTTTTTCGTGTTTAGGCAATTTGCACGTGACCACACAAGCGTATTGTATGGCAACGTGGTTGTCCAAATCGCAATTGTTTGGCCTTACGTTGTTGACACACGCTGTACACAGACTATGGTTAAACAACACTACACCACTATAATGTTATAGTAACCAATGGTTTTGTGTTTACCTTTTCGCGCGAAATTTCATGTCATTAGAACGTACACGCCACATTGTGACTCTTAATTAACGATACCCACCGTTCCCTTGTCTTTCAAAACACAATGCTTGTTTTTGCTACCACAAACGCAAGGGTGTCCACACATATGTAACTTGAATTGTTAAATAACAGCAACCACGTTTCAAATCAGGACAAAACCAAAAATTTGAAAAAGCCGCCAACACATTTGTCTTATTTAAGCAAATTATTTGTAATGGCATGCCAACCATTTTCTTGTGCGCGCTTCACAATCGAAAATTACGAAACAAAAAGCTGAAAATACGAGTCCTCGCCATTAAGTTAACACTTCTCATTTGTATTGTAAAAACGAAAGCATTACCTAATGCGATGTAATTTATTTTAATTGCAACAAACGTGCAGCAAGTTTTTAGTTTAAATGTCAGCAACAGAAAATACCTGCAACTAACATTCGGCGTACGGATGCTGTTAGTCCTTAACCAATGTATTAATCAAAAAATAAATACTATATTTACAGAGGTAGCAGAACGAACCTTGCTTTTTGAGGCTGGTAAATATCTTGCTTCGGTTTTGCCAGATAGAACTAGCTGTGTAATATCCTCCTCCATCGGGATTCTCCTCCTGATGTGTCGCCGACTCTTCAGGCATTCTCCTGACACGGCCTAGGGAAGAACCACGATTCCGCAAACCCCTGATATTTACAATAGATCTTGTCAAAACAGCTGCTGGGTTTTAATAAAACCGAAAAGATGTTTTTTCTAGAGTAAGACACAAACCCTCGTTAGTGACCGACTAAGCTGTTTGAACCCCTCGAAATGCGCCATGCTATTGATTGACACGGAGACTAATCCGGTATTTAAAGGCGAGCAAATGTGTGCTCTAACAGGAACAAAAAATGTGTTTTATGTAAAGTAAAAGTTATGTTAAGCATCGCAAAATAATGCAAGGCATTCTACTCTTTCGCTAGTCAAAACTGTAAATTAGTTTTGTATGACTGAAGCGGTAGCATGGTAATGCATTTTTTTATATTCTAAGCGAAATGCCAGTTCTTGTTTTTTTTTGTTTTTTTTTCAAGCAGGTAAAAGTATTGTAATATGGTATCTTGTTTACGCAGTACAAAATATAATTCTAACGGCGTCCAATACTATTTTTATAATTGTACTATAATCAAGTACACAAGCATTGTTTCAAACAAATTGTCAAAATCATTGAACATTCGGTTGATCGTCTAGGTTTAACCCAAACGCACGTGAGCGTGCAAGGCCTTTTTAAAAGTCGCCCACATTCAATCTTTACAGTTAATCGTTTTTGACGAAGCTAGAACAGAAGTATGCTTACTTTAAATCTAGAATAATCGTTGTAGCGCTTTTACGAGTGAAAATTTGCAACGAGAAGTTTATGAGAAAAAGAAATGAAATAAAAAATCGAAGTGTACAAACTGCCTCCGTAAACTGAATTACAGAAAAAACACATGAACAGAAAGGTCACGCTCCCACATATGTGTCAAAACGGAACGGAGGTTTAAGGAGATACGAAGGCGCAGAGCGAGGACGACAGTAAAAACGAGAAAAAAACAAAATATATCAGCCAACGGGGAAGAACTATTTTCAACTTTCAATGAAATATTGTTTCTACCTTTTTTCTGTACCACTCTGAACATAATTTCTGATTTTGCTGATTTTCAAAATTGCTTTCAAAAACTAACCTCGTTACCGTATGTGCAGCCCGCGAAACGATTTCAGTGCATTACTTTTCCGTATTGTGCATTGCACAGACGACCGGAGATAAATTTTTATATCCTTGGCGCAAAAATACCNAAAAAAACAAAATATATCAGCCAACGGTGAAGAACTATTTTCAACTTTCAATAAAATATTGTTTCTACCTTTTTTCTGTACCACTCTGAACATAATTTCTGATTTTGCTGATTTTCAAAATTGCTTTCAAAAACTAACCTCGTTAGCGTATGTGCAGCCCGCGAAACGATTTCAGTGCATTACTTTTCCGTATTGTGCATTGCACAGTCGACCGGAGGTAAATTTTTATATCCTTGGCGCAAAAATACCGCAGGATAGTAATGCGAACAGCGGAAACGGAATTCCTCTGTAAACGAAATGTTCTTCTTTGATATGCAATAAGACAAAACCAACCTGTTTTCAGCAAAGGTTGGGCCCGCAGTCTAATGCGGGTTATTGTATTTGGCCATTCAGTAAAATAGGTTTTACACCCCTGTACTACATGTTAAAAAAAAATTTTCTTATTTGCCAAACCAATTTCACATTCTTGACAAATCTAACTTTTGGCGTCCAAAATGTATTTCCGAGTTTATTTATGTCATTTTTTCAATGAACAAAAAGCATTGTAGATTCTATGATGAATAAGTAACAGAGAGATTCACAATTGACCTGTTCCTTCCTCGGTAACTTGCTGGACAAATATTTGTAGTGTACGACGATAAAATAAAAAACAATAGCTCTGGCCACTCGGTGCTGATTTTCTGTGACATGCCAAACTCAACGTCTACTGAACTCGGACAAACATGCAAAACCGTACACTGAGAACGGGTGTCTAAAAATGCACGAATTATTGGATTCAAAGTCACTGGTGCCCAGGCAATCTGCCTCATGATTAATTTCTCTCAGCATCATGGTCCTATTCATCACATCAGTAATTATTGTTGGTCAGAATGTTGACGCATTTCGCAAAACTGCAACAAGTTCTATCCTATTGCAACAAAACTCACTAAACGGAGAAAAATTGTTTCAAACAAGTACTGTCACATAGAAAATTTGAAAACTGATAAACTTCAAGAAAAAAGATCACTTACAAGAAAGCTATCTGAAAATAACGTGACTTAGCAATGTTAGACTGCAAAAAAAACTTACAAAATACCGCATTTGACTGCACTGAGCTAGCGCAAAGTTAGTTTTCAGCGCACAATATATTTTTTTGAACCCAATGTAGTGTAACGTTGAGCAACAAAATTATTTAGACCGCACATGTGGTGGCCAATTTGTGCCGTGCGATTAAAACAATACACGCAAAACGATTCCCCAAGTTTCAACCGGATACGGTTGGTTTTGTTTGTAAGGCCTGCAGTGTTTCCAACCAGGAAGCAACACACACAATATCTGCTACCAAAAGTGCATAATTTCTGAGAGCTCAATTAACAGTTTGTAGTAACTCGAAAACAAGACGTTATTAACACAGTTTAACCTGGGTTCTGATGAGATTCAAAACAGGTTTCAACAGTTTAATCTATTTTCAAACATGTTTTGACACAGAAACGCCTCTTGATTTTATAGTAACTTTGCATCCTCAAACTGCAAAAGTGAATATGCCTGTTTTTACTGTCATCTGTCAAACCCTGAAAGACATTTTGACCAGTTCCAAATGCAGACTTTGTTGCACCACGTTAAACACTTTTTTATTTACATGCAACAACTTCAGAGATACTCAACCATTTTGTTTGTAAAATAATAAAAAGGAAAAATTGTAAACAAAGCTGTTATTAATTAAAAAAATACCTTCTTGATCTAAACCAGTGTTTATCAACTTTTTTTACAGCAGCCCCCTCAACAAAGAAAAATTAAACTGAATTATTTACAGATAAAATCAATGCAACACCTGATGCAATGACTTCAGTTTATTAACATTGTTTAAAGAGATATATAGCAGCATTCTCTGTATTCCATTTTAACTGCTCAATTTTTAGTAATTTTCCCCAATACCCTGTTTATTCTCAAGCCACTCCATAATGATAACATTACCACCACGGAGTCACTGCTGCCCACATTAAGAACCCCTGATCTAAACCATTGACTAAGGATTCAAACATTTGCTAAACCTAATAGTTTTCTTTTTGCTATGTGGGGATCTGCCCTGAAGTGTTTGTGCAGACCAACAATAATCTAACCTCAGTATGCCAAACCTGCAAGTTGCATTATACTGAGTCGGATTAGCCTTTCTAAGTATTTCCATTAATGTTGGGCGTTGCACCATTAAAATCTAGCCTATGTTGGATTCACACCAGCAACTGGAGCCTATTCTGGGCACATTGCACATTTCAAATTTGACAAACTGTCTTAAGATACAAAGCACTGGATCTGGGTGTTGCCTGAGACAAAAAATTCAAATACAGCAGCTAAACACCTAAAACCCTGAAGTGAGGAAACACAGTCGGTAGTTTGTCACAAAAACAAACCTGATAAAAGTGGATGCCTCATTTTATCAATACTATTTGTTTCTTGGTGCCAGGCTTATATTCTATTATGTCATTTAAACAAAAACTGTTTAAGCTGATTACTGGTTGTTTTAATGTCAAATATTAGCAGATAATCTCCTCTCAAGCTAAACCGTTTTGCCTCGAAAGCCCCATGTTGCAGGCTAGAATACATACAAAGTGTAACTATATAGGCCACTTGCTCTTTTAGCAACATTCATAATGTTAATAAATTTACTTGACGATATTAGTTTTGCAAAAAATAGGTACCTTGGGGGTGTAGCTGTATACTCAGATAACTGTCCGTTGGGCTCATAATCTTCATCTTGAGAAGATATTGACGAACTGGATGGTTGTCTGGCAAGGGGATGATCTTTTACACTTTCACCTTTCACATCCTTTTTAATGTAAGAGAGATTAGTAACATAAAATTAAACTGCGAAAAACAGTAAACAATCAGTTCAACAACTGACATTCTGGGCCTGCCTGTAGAAACTCCCAAATTTTCTCTGAATTAAACATTAGAAATCACAAAAACTTTGCAAATAAATTAAATTTTTGAAAATTGTTATACATGGTGCAGGGCCAGCTATTTTGGAGGGCCCTAGTTATAAGGGCAGAACAAGTGTACATGTTTTGTCAGTTTGTATTTGTACAACTAAGTAGCTGATGTATTGAGCCACAAATACTTCTATACCTGTCTAGCATCTTTATCCATCGATAAGGATCTTGTTTTTCTCAAGTTCACACCCTTATTCATTACTGAATCCAGCTCTGAACTAATGGCAGCATCACTCTTTTTATTTGGCTCAAAATGCTCATTGTCTTCTTTCAATGCTCCAAATACATTTGTAGAAGCTCCAAAGTTATCTTTTTTTGACTGAGTGTCCATTGGTAAACTGCTTTGTGATTCTTCAGATAAAAAAAGCCCTTTATCATCTTCATCATCCACAATAGACTTTTCCAAGTGACGCATGGATAGCGTTTTAAGCCCTTTAGCCATGGTGTGTTATGTCCAAACAGTTGAAGTAACAACAAACATTTTTTCTACATATTGAACACAAAATGACAGCAGTACATACCACTTTAATAATATTAAAAATATAGTCATTAAAGAAATGTATACTTGACAAATAAGTTGTTTCTAAAAAGTGTGTATCTTTGCAACTAAACGTGAAGTTTAGAGGTTCTGTTATGGATATTAATAATAGGTGATAAAAGGCAAATATAGTAAACAAGTTTAAAAAGATAAAAGATTCTTTGTGACCCAAAATCTGACGGTTGGTACAACACAAAAAAAATGAAACTGTATTGAAAGACTTGATTCTAGTTAACTCTAAATATGCTTTCAANAACTGTATTGAAAGACTTGATTCTAGTTAACTCTAAATATGCTTTCAAAAAGAGCGGGTCATCTTGTGGCGCTCGTTTATTGCTGAGTTATTATTTAGTAAACATCATGCAACAGTGTGTTTCCATCAGGAAAACAATTACGCTTTTGTTTAGAAATATGGTAGGATTGGCAAGAAAATTAAGTAGAAAAGTTGCACCCTTGGATTTGGTTGGTTTGGTGAAATTTACT
The DNA here is from genome assembly GCA_008931825.1 of Phallusia fumigata. Taxonomy (NCBI): domain Eukaryota; kingdom Metazoa; phylum Chordata; class Ascidiacea; order Phlebobranchia; family Ascidiidae; genus Phallusia; species Phallusia fumigata. The sequence continues at coordinate 35 of QXVZ01022453.1, read as the reverse complement.
TGCAGCACTTGCATAAAACTGGTTACAGAACTGGA
>QXVZ01022444.1:0-17047 GCA_008931825.1 Phallusia fumigata | reverse complement strand
TTTTTTTACGAAGGCCCAAATTCCCTATTTAATCTTAACTGGAGGCCCACACAGACAAGTTTGTTTCATAAAATTGCATTGAAAACGTCTTCTAACATCAATCAATCATTTTTGTGTATAAAACCACATTTTTGTTTGTTTAAATTGGCCAATTAAATTCAGGACGAGTACACTTTACTTTGCTAATCATGAGTTCCAGACATTTATTGTTCCATCACAATTCATTTGTTACATAACAATTAATTTTGTTTTGTCAAATAACTGTTGTTTGTTTCATCACAATGCATCCCTCAAACAATTATTTGTCATGTCAAATAATCACCGCCTACATGTGGTGCAATGGAGTACGACTCCGTGCTTTGGCCTCGCAATCGCGTCAGCATCCAGCTCCTATACACCACGCGGCCCACATAAGTAAGTTTTGCCACGGCCCACTAAAAAGTACTAGGCAGCCCACACAATTGGGCCGCGGCCCACAGTTTGCCGACCACTGCCATAGTGTATGTTGCACTTTGTACTCACGTTGGGTAGCCCAAAACACCCTCATCGGAACAAAGTTTAGTTTCCCCTGTGCAATCAACCTGCAAAATAAAACTTTTTTTACTAAGTTTTTTTTATGTTGTCCTAGCAACTATTTTGACAAAACTGGTTAAGTCTGAGTATAATGGCATAAACAATACAATAGCCTTATGTACATTACATCACAATTTCAAAACCATGCTGGTTTTCTTGGAGTCCTTGTGTAGTAATAAATATTGGTCCGTTCACTGCAGCACAGAAACTAGAAATGACTGCAAAACTCTCACAGTAAAAATGAACACCAAGATAAAAACAAATGTGGAGCACAAAAGGTGTAGCAATCGCATCTTGGGACTAGGACAGACAAGTAACTTACAACAGGAGAGTTATCTCGCTGGAGAAAGTTGGAAAACATGGGTGGATACAAGCAGTTGTTTTCACATTTTTCTGAACTTTGTTAAAGTGTTCCTATGGTTTTGGAATACACTGGACAGACTGATAGGTGTCAGTTTGGTTGGCTATCTTGAATCATTTAGAGTGGGGAAATAATAACATGTGATATATATGTTGATGTGGGAAAACGTGCGAACATACCACATGCACATCAGGTTTTAACGCAATTGGCAATAACTGGGTGAAAATATCATCACAATAATTCAAGTCATTAACCGCAAAGGGTTAGTGAAATTCCTCAAATATTGTCAAACATGAAATTTCAATTTGATACTGTATAACAGCCATCTTTGTACACAATCTTCTTATTTATTAATATAATCTGTATCTTTTTTTGGTTCGATTATCAACTGTCTTGTTTATCGGTTACAAATCGTCACCCAATGTTTTGAACAAATTCATTTTTCTTTAAAGAATTGTCATAATTGGGTCGATAATGTGTTCAATCAAGGTTAGTTTGGTCATCAACTACTCTCCAGATTATGTCAGGCTTTAAACAAACGTCTTCAGATAAACCAGATTATACTGTATGTGCTAAATGGTCAGAAAAAGTACAGAATACTTTTTAACTTGAAAAACTTGTATTCAAACCTTGGCAAATTTCATATCGATCGCATCATCAGGATTGATATCTTCAGAGAGTTGACTCCAAATTGGTGTAAGTCTTTGACAATGGCCACACCTGAACAAACATTTAACCCTCAAATCAAATAGACAGTTAACAAATGTAAATCACATGCACTACATGAATGTGTTTAAAGGCCAATAACACAAAAAAAAATTACACTTGATACATGCAATTTATTTGAAAGTTTGAAACATTTGCAGGTGGACCCTAAATGTCACAAGCCAAAGTTACCCATTGAAAGTTTGCTCATCTTTAAGCAATGCATAAGACTATAGGAAGAGGAAAAACATGAAATAATGAAACTTCAACCCTATATTCGTCTCGTCCTTGTGTTTGTCTAAATACAAGACATTAAACAGGTGAGGGGTAGTATACTACTCTATTTCTATAACCCGTCTTGCCGGACAACGACATTGATTGGTACTTACCATGGTGCGTAAAACATGACAAAATGAGGAGTTTTTTTCACATTTTCTACAAAATCAGACTCCGTGTAGACCAATTCTGCACTTTTAGTTGTCTTCTTGGTATCCTCCTGGCATGAGCACGTTTTAAAGACAACAATCATTAGAAAACACAAGTAATACAAACGATTCATCATTGACTAACTTAAACTCGTTGACCTAAACAAGTTGAAAAAGTCCTGTCAGCAGAAACTTTAAAAGTCAGTATTTTAGATCTCATGCACCTTCAAACAGCTTGACACGTAGAGTCTCAACGAAAATTCTGAAACGTGTCAAATGAATCGAATTTGGCACAACAATCGTGTCACCCGGTAAAGAACCAATCAAAATCGTTGTTTCGTAAACGGTCGTGTAACGTTTGAAAAGATTTAGTATGTCACCGCAATTGTCCACCAGAGTTTTGTAACGTCTTGTAAGTTGCATACAACAGAGGCGTTAAGATCTTAAAATGTTACAGATTCTAAAGTGTTAATACCTAAGTGATACAATAAAAATTTAATTTTTGTGTGCTTGTAATAAGGTTATAGTCAAAAACATGCTGAATCAACAAACGCTTGACAAGAAATCTCAGTTACACCGTATTCAACTGGACCTACGAAATTTTACCGATTAGACGAAGATCCGGTTTGTTTGAAGCTTGATGTTGTCTAGATCGTGGTATGGTGTCTAGCAGTATAAGTTTTTGTAAATAAACATGTCATTGCAATGTGGTTCGGTGTACAAAAGCGTTTCAAAAACATCAGAAATCATTCGTACCTCCAATTTCATGCGGAAAATTCAGCTTACAGAAAAGTGCCAATAAACGCATTTTTCCATTTTAACACTGCTAACTTGAGTAGGACTTGTAAAGATCCGTTGTACAATATTTTGCCACGCTCTCCTCTTTCCTTCCTATTATTTTTGAACGGTCTTTGACATCACGTGTAACATTTCCTACAAAGCCTTCTTTACAAATCGCTCTCATGATCATAAGTAAAGTGCAACATCACTAACATACGCAGCGGATTTTGCAGACAATTGTACGAAGCCAATGTGGCTACTTCATTTCTCAGTTCATCAATATGCCAAGACAAAACAACTTTCTAAACTGGACTTTCCAATCGCATAATTTTACATGTTTGCTTGTATTTGAACAAGAACAACGCCACAGCCGACACAGTCCCCACAATCAAAACAGAATGCACTTAAATTAACACTTTGCTAACTGAATTGGGCTTTCCTACGAAAATGTTTGCGATGAATTTTAGCATCGAATGTGTTGGATACCACTAAGACAACCAAAGAAAAATATGCAGCAATTAAAGCATCCACTTGAAAATTAAGCCAAAGTCTATGACAGAGGTGGGTTTCACATGTGCGGCTATCCACAGCGGCAGCCAGTCACTTCTTGGCTTTTTTGGCTGACTTGGTTTCTTTGCCGGCAACTTCTTTCTTTTCTACTGACTTGATGACCCCAACAGCAACAGTCTGCCTCATGTCTCGAACAGCAAAGCGACCTAACAATTCATAAAATCATTTGTCAGGACAAAATAATGGTAACTCGAAGGGTGTCATACCAAGTATAGACACTACTAGCGATTTAAACATCAAGAGAAACAGCGAAAATAATATGTACCCCCTTCAGGAAGGGGACGCATAAAAACACAGCGTAATCCCTTTAGGAAAGGGGACCTTTAAAAAGACCAACTTACCCAAAGGTGGGTACTGCGAAAATGGTTCCACACACATTGGTTTTTGTGGTTTCATTACAACCATAGCAGCATCACCAGATTTGACAAACTTCGGATTGTCTTCAAGACTTTTGCCACTACGACGATCAATCTTTTCCTTAATGTCCTGAAACTTGCAAGCAATGTGGGCTGTGTGGCAGTCCAACACAGGTGCATAACCTGTCCGGATTTGACCAGGGTGATTAAGAATAATAACCTGCAAGAAAAATGAAGGGTAAAACCTGCATCAATGCACACCGAAGGTTGTATCTTTTTACAAAAGAACACATCTAGCATCTGTTACTACAAAAAAGCATGCATGTAAAAAGGTTGCCAGTCCACAAAGAAAAATACATAGGTCAGCCCACATGTAAAATGTTTTGCCGAGAACAAATCGCAATTCCATATTCACTATATCACTCAAGTTAAAAATGACATATTCAGTGTCTTTTCTATATTGGGTCCCATAGTTATCTGTAGTTTTTATGACATGACAGTTTCTACAGACAGAATCACATGGGTGCCACACATGCAATCTAAAAACTTTATGGAGATAGCGGGTAAACTGTTGGAGTGAAATACATGTGAAACACAGCAATTGATGCACTACAATGTCATGTTCTTAAAACTCACATTGTTTTGACATTGTTTTATAATTTGACCCATATTAGGGGGGCTAGCAGGGTGTCTGGGTCTATTGGATCAAACACAGCAATAAATGCAACAAAATGACATAAATCTTATGTAACTTCGACATTGTTTATTAATTTAACCCATTTTCAGGGGCTACCAGGGGGTTATATTCAACTCCAAGACAATCCACCACCTGTAAAAGTTTACTCCATCTTCAACAAAATATTGTATGACTACAGTCCTCCACTACAAAATTTGGAAACTGTTTGAAGATTTAGAATTTCCCCACGGACACATTGTGACCAGATTAACTGTCAATTCATGCCTGTAGTTTTAGTTTCCCTTTGTCTGCAGAGCAGACAATTGCCATGGTAAGGGTAGTCTGTAAACAAGTTGTGTATATAGTCCACACTAAACTAATGTCTGGAGCTTGCAGGGTAACCATTGGGCTATGGGGTCTAATGAAACAAATCACACATCCTCACAACCAGGACCATATCTACCACCTGTGAAAGTTTATTCAAATCCACCAAACATTTCATGCCAAAAGAGGTGGATAAAACTGTAGGGGAGAAAAAACCTGAGTGAAAACAATATGTATTCCCTTCAGGAATGAGGACCCATAACAATAAGTGTAAGGGTACTGTGAATGTGTAATAAAGTAGCAAAAGTTTTTAATTCAATTGAAGTGAAATTTTTAACTCTGATATAATTTTATCAAATAATGGTCAAGCAGAACAATTGGTACATTATGATGACCTTCTGCATATGCACAAAGTGCAAAATTGCAAACAATTCAATTTTCACAATTTGTTTGCCTATTTTCTGTGATCAACAAGGTAAATGTTGGGGTTTATAAGGGTATCACTGCAATACACCACCAAGACCAAAGTATGTACTACAAACTTGGTGTATCAATTGACGGACACTGTTTCATAATCTGAACCATGCTTAGGGGCTGTGGAGACAAACAACGGCTTCAAGGTCCCAAAGCTAATGATTACCCCTCCTCATGACTTAACTAGAGAGGTGGCGTTCTCTATATTTTCATTCCACATACACTACAACCCCAAATTGATGTTTTCCATATGTACCATTTCCTTCATTATGTTGGATATATATTCAATGTCTGCATAACATTGGGCACCAAATTCACTGGCATTTTATAACATGATTGTTTCTGCTAGCATAAACATATGGGTCCCCACATACATGCAGTTTCTGAATAGTAGCGATGTTTTTGGATGAGACTAGTTTAGGAATCGGTGGGAAAACAAAAAGTAAAGATTTCCACATATATTCTAGCCAACTTATTTTTTACATTATGCCAGTTACAATCTCACTGTAAACAGCACAATTTAAACCCCACAGCCCCACAGAATCTCTTCAGTGCGGTTTCCGTAATGTACTATAAATTCAACAACAACAACATTACACTTCTTGATCAACTAACTGTGCGCTTACGTGTTTTTGTACAATATAGTAGAACTGTAAATGAAAGCAAAGATATTGTAATGTATCACCTTTACAACGTTATTTAGCACACGNGTTGTCTCCATGCCATCCAGAAATTGGTATAAAAGGGACAGTTTTGGGATTATATCCCACTTTTTTCAAGTAAGCAGATACCTCTTTGCTGATTTCAGCAAAACTGCAAGGCACAATGTAATTGCAAAGGAGATCAAAGTTACCAACACAATCAGATTTAGTCTATGTACCGGTCTCCGGAGTATTTAGGCTCAGTGTTGTCCATCTTGTTGATGGCTACAATCATTTGTTTCACACCAAGAGTGTAAGCCAGTAGGGCATGTTCTCGTGTCTGCCCGTTCTTGGAAATACCAGCTTCGAATTCACCAACACCAGCAGCTACGATGAGCACAGCACAGTCTGCCTGTTGAGTTTTAGAAACTGCTTAGCCTAAAAATGCCATATACCCAACCATTGGTATAGCTAGAGGTTTTAAATTCCAAATAATTCTGACAGTACAAATTATTTTTTACAGTTTATGGACTTCCTTGGCCCAGATGTTGTATCCCACTTAAACACCTTAACCATTAAACTACCTGTGAGTAGGGTTCCTCTATTTCCCAGGTCTTTTCATTCCCGGGATTCGGGAAATAAAAAAAAATTTCCCGGGAACCCAACAAAATAATTTTTTTCGTGCCTTATTACGTCATTACGACGACTAAAACTAGTTTATGTTAGCTAAAAACACCTTATTTAGCGGTTTTGATCACGTAACATCACTTTTGCGATGCTATAAACCCACAAAAATGTACATAAATTTTGGAAATTCAATTTGAATTTTTTTCATCCGCTAGTCAGCACACTTGAGTATTTTAGACTAAAATCGAAAGCTACTCAAGTGACGAGTTACGTTAATTATGGTAAAAATTAATACATGAAAGCGTCATTTTTTTGATTTATAACGGTTAAAACAAAAGAGAAAAAATCATTCACTTCTGAATCAGTTTGGCACTTTTGCTATATTCCCGGGAATTTAAAACAAAATTCCTGAGATTCGGGAATGTAATTTTGCCGGGAAATCCCAGGAATTTCCCGTCGAAACATTCCCAGGAGGGAACCCTACCTGTGAGGTTCCTGTAATCATGTTCTTGATGAAATCTCTATGCCCTGGGGCATCAATGATGGTAATTTGGAAATTTTCAGTCATAAATTTCCAAAGAGCGATGTCAATCGTAATACCACGTTCACGTTCTGCCTTCAGTTTGTCAAGGACCCAAGCATATTTGAAAGAACCTTTACCCATCTATAAAAAAAAAACAGGTTATTTATTACAAATGTATTGCAAATTTAAAAATCAGTCATACTGTCCTACTTGGGTATACATACATACAAGCAGTTTAAGGTGTTGCATGTACAATACATATAACTACATAGTTATGATCTACACTGACCATACTGCCAAGATTGGAAAGTTAAATTTTGCACAGATTTACATCCTAAATTTTATTTTTGCACAGACAACTTCTGGAACAGTGTTGACTACTGCTAAAACTTTGTCCTGATTGCTTCAGCAGCAGAAAACAGAATAAACTGGCAGTGGCAGTGCACTTATTTGCAACTGTACGTTAGTCACGCTTCAATACACACTAAATTGTAATAATGGAACAGTGCTCTGCAACCATTTTCACTCGTGTCCCTGCAATATTCGGCAGCACACCTAAACCTATAGTTTGCACCAGGTAAACTTTCCGGACATTATAATTTGTTTTATTTCCTGAATCGAACAATATATACGCAACTAAAAAGTTAATTGAATTTAATGTGTGAAATGTACTTGGGCACCAAAAGTTAGAAAACACTGCGTTAAACGACCTCTAGATAATTAAATGTTTTTTTTGAAATATTAAACATCTCGCTGTCATACATATAAACTTTGTGTTTTTCTGTGTTGATTTCAATGAAATGACATTGTGTAGCCATTAGGTGTATTGATAGTTGTTGAAGCAGTCAAGATTTTTTTGCAAATAAATAATCTATTTGCAAAATAAACAGTTAGTGAAGATTGTAAAACTGTTTGCGCATTTGTACTCAAAATCACCAAATGTGTGATGATTGTAGAGTTGCATCAAAATATTAAGAGTCGGGCCATTTCCAATCTGGCATACTAGACTGAAATGATAGGACAAAAAAAACCCAATAAATTGCGGTGTCCCATGAATCTTCTACATCACAAAATTCAAACACGTATTTGAGGCTGTACAAGTACATACTTGAACAATCATGCAAAAAAATTTGAATAACCAATGAGAAGCACCCTACATATGTACGTTTCAAATTTCAATACATTTGGATTTATATGTCTGAGCTAAACGGCATGTAAACAAAAAACTGAATATCTGGTGTTAAAAAGGAAAAAAATGGATCTAAACTAAAGTCACAAAAAAATTTGAAATAATTTGCATTGTATCATCAATTAAAATATGAAACTTCCAGGTGACTTAATTTGTCATAAATCACTGTTTTAAAAATTTCACGTTTTGGAGGCATTTGGGTGGACTGGGGTAAAAAGTTCAGTGATTCTGGGTTTGTGCAAAGTAGCGATCTGTAACGAACCGCTGCACTCTATACACTTTTACTCCTTAGTTAACAGCTTGCTTTCTGACCATTAGTTATGTTTACATGCAATCTTTTATCACAATTAGATAATAATAGCTTACTCATGGTGTAAAACTCTTTACTCCCTAATTACTCTGCTGGTGTTTTTTACAAAAACATCCCTAATAATGTATCAAATTTTGTTAATGGCACTTTAACTTGGAATGTTAAACTCACCTCCTGGGCTTCCTTTTCAAATTTTTCAATTGCTCGTTTGTCAATTCCTCCACACTTGTAAATCAAGTGACCAGTGGTGGTTGATTTTCCAGAGTCGACATGACCAATGACAACAATGTTAATATGGGTCTTCTCTTTACCCATTGTGTATTTTCTTCCAACTGTGAGACTGAATGTCAAGTTGAACTGGTTTTGGCTGTAAATAATGGGGATACACGTGTAAACTGAAAACAGTACCCCAGCACAAAGAATTTTTATAACCTCTCCCTATATCGGCTAATGCCAACTTCGGATTTACAGAGAACACGAAGTATCAGGTGAAGGTAACCACCAAGCGGGGTTTGTGGGCACAATTAACAGCCGCCACAGTTTTTTGACACTTTATAGCACTAAAGTGACATAAATCTATCTCCAATACATCACAACAACAAAATTTTAAAGGTGAACCCCAGATTAAAATAGATAAAAGCAAACTGCATCCACCTACCGTAGAGTCGCGAAACGAAAGGACCGTTCCACGTTCAACCACGTGATACGGCAATTCGCACAAGAAAAAGGGAATTATGTTTGTTCCTTTTATCGAAGCAGTTGCGCAATTCGGATATGACGCAAGCTTGCCCACGTTGCGAAACGACAGTCGCTGCCCTTTGACGTCAATATTCCTAGGATTTTTATGTTGGTCCCAGTATTGAGAGCCATTGTACCATTTGCAATAGCAGAGCATTAAAATCCGGGTGCAGATAGAAACAGTTACTGTGTTGAAAAATATTTATGTGGATAATGTGAACACCTCAGTTATGTATTAGAAATTTATTGCTATTTATGTTTCGCTTTGATAGACAGTTTGACAAGAAACCTGCTTTGTTTGATAAAATTTGAAGGTACGGTGTACTTCCGTTTGGGCAATTTTGGACAGAATTTTTTGTAATTGTCTTTTTTGTCGAGTAACGATATGTTTTTTGTTGAGTAACGATCGAGTAGCCCAAGAGAAATAAGATTTACTGTGTGTTTTATTTAACACCTATAACTTTCCACTAAGTTTGATATTTTTTGTTCTTGATGACTGTCGCGAAATCAGACTGCAAGTCCAAAAAAAATTCATTGGAATAATTAATCGCAACCAACAATAATGTTCTTGATCTTAGTTAGCAATAATTAAGCGGCCAACCTCTCAATAGCGTATAAGCCAGCCCATAATTTAAGGAGGGGGCGGGAAGTAACATAACTTATTGTAAAGGATTTTTTCGAGGAGTAGCCTACTTCAATGTACAAGAGGCCATGGTCAGGTAATTGTTCCTATCTTGGTGTTACCTTCGCTTAACCATGCGAGGTCTTTTTGCAGCTGTTTCACGTTTCTTTGCTGCATTATTGTAATGTTTTACTGCAGGGATCGGCACCACATGGTTAATGTGCTACCGTTAATTGGACATGCGAGGACATGCGAATATTCCAAGTGATTTAAGAGTTCACAAACGTTTTAAAGCTATAGGCCTATAGTGTATCGTGTAAACCCGCTTTACCGATTGCAATGATAAGTCTAATGAATGAGTTTAAATGCTCTCAAGTCAATTAGGGAAGGAACCAAGCACAAGTGCGCAAATATTTTCGGTGTTTTGAAGATGGTGACTGCGATTTGGGTCAACTCTTCGAGTCCACTGGGTTGGAGTAATGCCGATTAAGTTTCTTGTTTGGGAATAGAACCTACAACCTTGCGAGCACAAGGCAGTCGCGTTCACCACTCGAGCATCTTGGCCCGAAGTTGGCGCACGACTCAAGATTCCACTGTACAAGATTATGGCCCATGCAGTTTAATAAACATAAATGTTAATACATGAGTAACAGTGAGAATCTTTTTAATGGCGACCAATCACTCACCCACAGTTAAAATCTAATTCAAAAATGTTTTTGAAAACTTTTACTTGACGTGCTTATAAGCTACGTCGCATAATGATGGTAACCAGCTCCTATAGGGCGAACAAATAAAGTGCTAAGGTACTCGGATTCAGTTAGGAATTGGATTAACCATTAAGTTGGTTAAAGTGCTAAACAGGTACAAGGTCATATCATGACAAGACCGTGTATTTGATATTTTACACATCTGATTACACTATACGCTTTTAAACAGGCACACGAATACAATTAAAGGTTCGAACGTCACTGAAAACCTGTGGGCGCTGGTATACTCGCTACCTAAAACATAATGCTCAAAATGAATGTATAGTGGATGACGATGAATTGCGCTAAATATGCATCCGCGTGGTTGATGCGTTTCAAGCGACGATTTTACCTAACTCGACCAAGGTTTTTGCTACTGCCTTTCGCCTAGCCCATTTTTCTAACTTTTTTACTGTTTTTCACCTTTCAAATCATCCCTGGTTCAAATCAAACCCCTATGATTAAAAATCAATTTGAAGTCAGTTTATTGCCATGTCTAGGTCATAAAAGAGGTCCTGCGAGGTGGAAATATTGTAACAGTTTGTATTTTGGTAGCAGGTGTGTAAAGGAAACGTTGATCAGACGCAGAGTGTGAACAACATATTATGCATATATCCGTGTAAAGTGAGACAAAACTGCCGAGTGACTAGCTGCTGTAACACATACTACTGTATTCAAGTTCCGACAACATATAAAAAACAACCAAAGTCTTTTTAGTATAGGATTAGGTTTACATAAATTGGTTTGAATCGTTCCAAAGAGAGCGCAGAACAGAACAAGACGAATCAAACATGCGCAATACGTATTTAATGTGCTGCGCATCCGAGTTTGTACCTTCCACTTGGCTAGTTGCGCTACAAATGTAACAGACCAAAGAAGCCATTACGGTCAAATAAAGACATTCCTTTTCGATGTCCAGAAGATTCAAATGTTTTTCGTAACCTTCCAGCATTAGATTCCACACCGACTTTTCGTTGAAGCCTCTCTCTTGTGCAAAACACATTCCAAAGCCAACCATCATTGCCACCTCGAAGACCAGTTTGCTTTTTTTCATATCTATGAAATCGATGAGACCTACAAAAAGGAAAATGTTGTGCAATAATATTTACTGCCATGTAATGTCATGGTTTGAATTCAAGCTCGTTTAATTTGTTCTCCTGCTTCCCCTTTCACTTTGTTTAAATGTCTATGTGTCCAGTAGCTATATACACCACACACAACACTGTCTACTAAAAAATGTAGATGACAAACCTGAAAGTTTGTAAAATTCGCCACAATTGACTTTTTCCACTTTGTCCACAATTGCGTTACAGGCGTTCACATCACCATGAATGACACCTTAGGGAGAAAATAATCGGCACATGGCAAAGTCCGGAAGTATACCAATTAATAGACCTTAGTATCAAGGAATTTAGTTGATAAAGCGAAACACCATTCACGACCGTGAGAGCTGAACGTACCTGACCTTAGTTGATCAAGTTTTGTTAGAACCGTGGTCTCAAACATTTCAACCACCCTACTGCATATCCGCCGCAAGTTTGCGTCTTTTATCATGCACAGGATGTGTGCAGTGTTTTGGGTAGTGACGCTTTCCAGTCTCCAGAAATTATTCGTCACATCCCAACCTTCGTAATCGTGTGCCTGTAAAAAGTGGCGCAAAACCAGCTGGAAATTATGGATAAGTTTGCCAGCAGCAAGATAGTCATGTGTTACCGTCAATTCTATGTTGATTTTCGCCACAGTTTCAGCCAAGTCTGTGATCAGTTCGTGAAAGTTCTCCTCGCTGGGATGTATATTGTTCATCGTTTTACCAGGTAGAAAAGTCAGCATTATGAAAAGATTCGGTTCCACTGAGTCGCCTGGAAAGTAGCGTAAACTGATTGTATATAACCTACCAAATCAAACGATATTGAAGATATTGTGTACTTCTAAGGCGAAAAATTTCATTTGAGTTAATCGGGCGTTTGCTTCTTGATTAGATTGTGCATGGCCTATGCTTTCCTCCCTCCAACAAATAACAAAAATGTAATTTCGATAATTATCTGTCTTTAAACTATACTCAAACATATAGTATAGACTAACCTTACGTTAAAACACTGACAGGTTATCACATTTGATGTTCCAAGCCAACATACCACGCATATATACATGTTTTCCTCTTAAGAATACACATGATTAGGCCAACAATAATGATTGAGGTAAAAAATGATTCAGGCTTGCAAGTATTTTACAGAATCGAAATCTTACCCAGATACTGCATTGAAATCCAAGTATTCGCATTGTTTTTGATCGGGCGAGGAACATTGAAGCCGCGACGATGCAAGGCCTGCAACATGTCACACATTCCCGTGTATCTTTCTGAAAAATGCGGTAGCGTGCGAAACGGAAATTAAATGATTCGCACACAGCCTGATAGACTCGATATTTTTTTAAATTAATACACAACTGGCAACCTTAGCGTTCCAAGTCATTCTCATAGCTTTAACTCATAAACAATGATTTTTCCTGATTTTGCACAAACTTTTTATTTTGTTGAAAGCAACCTGCCAAACCCCAAAAAATCTGCGATTTCAGCTGTTTAACAACGCGGACTGTTTTTATCGGTGCATACACTATAAAAGTCATTCCTACTTGGCACTTTCGCTTCGTGAGTGTTGATCACTTTCAGCAAATATTCGTGGCGATCAGCGTGTTTGATCCGAAAATTCTTGTCGTCAAACCCTTGAAGTTGATTTGCCTTGACATCCACCAAACCATATAAGGACTCAGCGAGTTCAACGGCGTCTTTTACTTCGCAAGCTGGTTGTTTCATTTGGTACATTGTGTTGGCAACGATATACGCTCTTAATACGTTCAGCTAAAGTTGTTTTTTTCTTCTTTACTCAGCAAATGTATGTGTGTGTTTTGCAGTAAAGGCAAGCACCAAATTATACCAAACCCAATCACGTGTTAGTCCAGTTGTTCAGCACAAAATACTTTTACAAGCTGCAAACTGTTTTACAAGCTGCAACTGTCGACACCATCAACAGTCAGGAAATTCGACCTTTTTAGTTGCTGCCAGTAAAACTTCTAAATCAAATACATTTTTACCTTCTGTTTCAGATTAACCTAACAANTGTGCCTGTAAAAAGTGGCGCAAAACCAGCTGCAAATTATGGATAAGTTTGCCAGCAGCAAGATAGTCATGTATTACCATCAATTCTATGTTGATTTTCGCCACAGTTTCCGCCAAGTCTGTGATCAGTTCGTGAAAGTTCTCCTCGCTGGGATGTATATTGTTCATCGTTTTACCAGGTAGAAAAGTCAGCATTATGACAAGATTCGGTTCCACTGAGTCGTCTGGAAAGTAGCGTAAAACTGATTGTATTTAGCCTACCAAATCAAAACGATATTGTTATTATTTTATCGTGTACTTCTAAGACGAAAAATTTCATTTGAGTTAATCGGGCGTTTGCTTCTTGATTAGATTGTACATGGCCTATGCTTTCCTCCCTCCAACAAATAACAAAAATGTAATTTCGATAATTATCTGTCTTTAAACTATACTCAAACATATAGTATAGATTAACCTAACGTTAAAACCCTGACAGGTTATCACATTTGATGGTCCAAGCCAACATACCACGCATATATACATGTTTTCCTCTTAAGAATATACATGATTAGGCCAATAATAATAATGGTGGTAAAATATGATTCAGGCTTGCAAAAAAGTATTGTACAGCATCAAAATCTTACCCAGATACTGCATTGAAATCCAAGAATTCGCATTGTTTTTTATCGGGCGAGGAACATTGAAGCCGCGACGATGCAAGGCCTGCAACATGTCACACATTCCCGTGTATCTTTCTGAAAAATGTGGTAGCGTGCGAAACGGAAATTAAATGATTCGCACACAGCCTGATAGACTCGATTTTTTTTTAAATTAATACACAACTGGCAACCTTAGCGTTCCAAGTCATTCTCATAGCTTTAAGTCATTAACAATGATTTTTCCTGATTTTGCACAAACTTTTTATTTTGTTGAAAGCAACCTGCCAAACCCCAAAAAATCTGCGATTTCAGCTGTTTAACAACGCGGACTGTTTTTATCGGTGCATACACTATAAAGTCATTCCTACTTGGCACTTTCGCTTCGTGAGTGTTGATCACTTTCAGCAAATATTCGTGGCGATCAGCGTGTTTGATCCGAAAATTCTTGTCGTCGAACCCTTGAAGTTGATTTGCCTTGACATCCACCAAACCATATAAGGACTCAGCGAGTTCAACGGCGTCTTTTACTTCGCAAGCTGGTTGTTTCATTTGGTACATTGTGTTGGCAACAATATACGCTCTTAATACGTTCAGCTAAAGTTGTTTTTCTAAAAGCAAATGAATGTGTGTGTTTTGCAGTAAAGGCAAGCACCAAATCATACCAAACCCAATCACGTGTTAGTCCAGTTGTTCAGCACAAAATACTTACAAACTGTTTTACAAGCAGCGCGACTGCCGACACCATCAACAGTCAGGAATTTCGACTTTTTTAGTTGCTGCCAGTAAAACTTCTAAATCAAATATATTTTTACCATGTGTTTTAAACTAACCTAACAAACCGGGCTTGTGTGCTAATTTTGTTGTTGACAACCTTCTAGTAAAATTGCTTTGGAGTAAGTTCCAAATTTAGATGAACTGACCGGCGCGTAACACTACGGGTCGGCAAATTGGAATTTTTTACGCGGTTAGAAGAATACAGGATATTGCACATTCAGTAACAAGAAAATGCCAGGAAAACGGACGTTGCTAATAATTTACAAATAACTGTTTGGTGTAACTGCACAATAATTGCATTAGACCTGCTATCAAATTTATTTTGCAACGACTGTTCACTCCCTATTATTGCCTGCTTTATAACTGCACGCGACACAGAATCTATACAAACTGTAAATAATACTGATATCCTTAAAAAATTTACAGTCAAAATCGCACTCCATTGTATTTAAATCAACCTGCAGTCAATTTCTCTTTTCTTTTTAGCTGGCTGTCGGATGTAACAGATATTACTCATTTAAGTCGAGCACTAAATGTTTCCGATGTTACGAGTGCCAACACATGCACCAGCAGGCCTTATGGTATATGTTTTCAGTCAGACAAATGTAACAATATTAATACCATTGACCTGTTACCACTAATTCTAAAAGTGGGTTAAAAAGAGATTCTTGGGCATGCAAACAGGAAAACAAAACTTAGCATTATTGAACAAATAGCTAACTCTAAGGAACTTGAAAATGTTTTAGCAATTTTAGTAAAGTTTTAAGGACTTGACGGACTGCAATAGGTCTTGTCTAAGCGTAACCACGTACGTTTGACAGGGATATTCTTTATTTGCAACGTGTAATGCGAGTACACACATGTTACACAACACGGTGTTTGATTTGTTTTCGTATATGGCTTGTTTACCGATTAACACAATGAGCACACCACCAGGCATTTTCCGAAACGTTGATGGAGCGCTGTATAGGATCGGATCAATTAGTACGATATCTTCATTTGACAACGATTCAAACTGATGTTAAAGTACGAACGTAAGGAACGACAGAAAACGAAAACAACATATGCAAATGTGTGATATTTGGACATTCGTGACACAGCAAAAGAATCAAAAAGTCACAGTATATTGTAGCGATTTATAACGGGTGTTTATGAAGATATATAGATTTCACCCAAGGGTGTATAACATCTGTGTGTACAGTGATTACAAATTAACGACTGACAAACGCGATTTATACTCATATTTGTTGATTATACAGAAAACATACACTTGGAAAAAATGTGGACGGTTTTTGTGTCAAAGGGGTTTAGGTGCCATGTTGAAAAAAACGAAATACAAGCCAGCCGCAGTTAACTGTAAAAGAGTTTGTTGCTTCTTACTTTGACAGGTTGAGGTTGAACGGATTAGAAAACAGATGTTTGGGACGGTTTTAACACCACTGGTTTACGTTGTTTGTATTTTTGTTTTGTAAAGAGTTTTTGCGGAGGTTATCCGTTAAACCGTTAAATCACTGACATTGTGACAACAACTAGCAACAACAAATTCACAACAGAGCGCATGCGATAATATCAAATCACAACAAGATTTAACGACTTTCAAGATTTAACACATACCTGACTCGCTGTTGTTTACTTGCACGACAGTCAACTGCAAAGCCGAACGTTCAGCACAAAAAATAACGATTACAAAGGTTTACGTGTTATAATACTGTGATATCGGGAACTTGACAACGATACAGTGCGTACGATCGCCTCCGTTTTAACACATAAAAGGTGAACTCAGAAATATGTCCCTTGCTTCAAATGGCCGCCTTTGACGTACACCTTCTGTGGGTTAATCTACGGATCAGGAGATCAAGGCTGCACTTCTTGTACGCCAG
>QXVZ01022438.1:5833-27269 GCA_008931825.1 Phallusia fumigata | reverse complement strand
AGTATTTCCGACAGTCCACAAACTTAATAGCCTACTACGTTTATGAGCTTTTCTAGTCGCACTCCCGTTATGTCAGCAGTTTTCGACCCATAAAGCTACACCCGCCGTTACTGTTTGGACTTTATTTTCATTTAAAATGTACTTAAGCCAACGGTGTATTTAACAAATAAACAAACCGTATTTTTTGCATATATCCAACCCCACCACACAGAGACTTTGAAACGTATGTTTTTCAAGTTTTAGTGGGTGCTAAGAATGTGTCGAGGCGATTAATAGTCGTGGAGTACAAATTGGTTAAGCGAGTATCCCCCATTTCTAAGTGCAAAAATTCTAAGTTTTGATGCTTGCGCTTAGTACATACTGTAATAAACAACACGTCACATCGTTTAAATATGTTACTTGGGCAGGCGCTGATGCTGACAGCTACCGACTACAGAATTGCGCAAGAAGAAAATAGTTATTTCCCATTTTTGATACGCCGTATAACGCACAAAACAATTGTCTGCAAAAAAATTGTCGCACTGAATAAAAAATGTTTGCCTTGAAAACAATATGTTTGCAACGAAAAACAATGTTTGCACTGAAAATAAATGTTTGCAAAAAAATTGTTGAATTGTACTTGTGGGCCACCGTAGGGTAACCGCAATCAGTCAGTGTTTTAAAACGTTGCATCAATTGCTGTGATGCTTTGTAGTAAATAAGGATACAGAATTGTAAATACACAAGACGACCCATAACTAAGTCTGGCTGAGATGCTTACACAAACCTGCTGGCGCTTATGTAGTTGCCGTCTGTTTTAACGTTTGATTTTTGCAGATTTACGAAACTAGATTTTTCATTTGCAGCATATAAGTTGTTAATGTGTTCATACAAATTCACCCACGAGGGGTTTCCCTTACAGTTAAAAGTTAGTCTAAAATTCAGCTTCGTCTGGCAGGCGGAACACAGAAATTCGAGGGCGTTTTACAGCATACTTGTTCTGAGATTCTTAATTTCCACAATAGTTAAGGTAAATTACTACTATGACTCGGGAAAGTGTCGGGCATTAAACTTGGCGCCGTTAAGTAAATATTTTTAAATAAAACGCGTTCTTGCCACCTCACATAAAGTTTTGATATAGTTTGGTCACAATCAAATGAAAAGGTGATTGCCGCCCACTATAAATTTTAAAACCTGGACCGCTTTTACAAGGTATTTTCAAACTTGAAAACTACAGAAAAAGTAAGAGTTGCCTAGCTTCATTAAGCTTGTATTCTTAGACGAAATAAAAAAAACAAGAAATTGATTTATCGATTTTTTTGATCAGCTGGTCAATGCTTAAGTCGCACAACGGGCTCTCTCCTCGGGTTAAATACGGTAACAGATTTGCATTGTATTGCATCGTATCAAATTTCGTTTCTGACCATAAATAAATTTGCTAACAGAGTGTTTACTTCACCAAACAAAACTTTCAAAAAGTGTGGGTCTGCAAGGATTACGAAGTCACACAAATCGTAAATTTTCGAGTCACCATATGTGGTATTGTGTTCGTATCCATCTGGGAGATGATCGACATACCCGAGTTAGTCGGACGCTGTTTTGTTCCTGCCCACACAATTGTCACGATGCATTGGGTAAAATTCTATTCGAAGTAGAAAACGCAATGTACACAATAGGACACTGGAGTCTGTCAAGAGGCAATGGTGCCCATAAACAGTTTTTTGGAGCAGAGGAGATTTTTAAGCATGTCCACAAAATAGGTTTAATTTTTTTCTGAAATTCCTATGTTGTCATCTTCTGCAGACTGCCCAAGAACCTGCTGATACCTATGCAATTTCAAATGAGTTGAGTTTGAATTTAGAATTAGTTTGCGTTTAAGTTTGAATATTGCAGATTTACAAAACTTAATATTTGTTTGCAGATTAGTATAAATTGTGTCTGCGTTATACAGTTGTTAATTACGAGGGTCTTTCAAAGAGCAGCCAGAACACAAAAGTTATAGTTCTTGATGGAATATAGTGGTTTGGGGGTTCCGGCAAAATGTAAGGTAATTTACTATGTATTATAGACCTTTGCTTGTTATTAAACTTTTTTGCAAACAGGTCCCATGAAAGCAAGAAGTAGATGTGTTCTTGCATCCTCCTATGTGGTTTTGGTATAGTTGACCGCAGTAAAAAGGCAATTACCCACTGAGGCCAAAAATGTTTGCAACGTGTTCCAGACCTGGAATAGTGCAGAATCACACAGTGGTTGAATCTTAGCGGTCTTGCGCAACTTTAACTAATGACACAGCTTATATCAGGCAATTAACTTCATTTTGGCCAACGGTTTAATTGTGTCTTTGCTCTTGTGTAGAAAAGCTACTTGCTTGTGGTTTGCAAATTTGTGTTCACTTTGATTGAATATAACTTAGCACTGTTGGTTGTCGCTGAATCGTGGAGATAAGAAAACACGTCCTGTATTAAGTTAGATTTTCGTGCTGAAACGGGAATAGGAATTGGAAAGACCCACAGGTGACTTTAACACCACAAGCGGACAGTTGCTTCTAAGACATGACTCCCATAAGAAACATGTTCGCCTTGATATTCGTATCAATGCTTATATTGATTGCGTACGTTTCCTGGAGTGATGAGATGATTGGAATTTTGAACCAAGCAAGAACTGGACTTTTGATAAAATACAAACCTTTAAAGGCAGTGGTACATAGCACCCATCGACCCCTTCAGATTTTACCGCCCCAAAACGTTACAATTAAAGATTTGAATAAAATTCTAGCAAAGGAATGCAATGGAAGTTATGTCGATCACAGCAGCTTGTCGGTCATAGTAAGTGACGGAANAGTAAATAAAGATACAGAATTGTAAATACACAAGACGACTCATAACTAAGTCTGTCAAACGGCAATGATGCACGTTGGACTTTTAGTCTTTTAGAAATAGAGTAGATTTTTAAAAAACGTTCAGAAAAAAATTTTTTTGCCGTGAAAATCGAAATTGGCTGAGATGCTTTCACAAACCCGCTGGTACCTATGTAGTTGCCGTCTGCTTTTACGTTTGATTTTTGCAGATTTACGAAACTAGATTTTTCATTTGCAGCATATAAGTTGTTAATGTTTTCATACAAACTCACCCACGAGGGGCTTACCTTTCAGTTTAAAGCTAGTCTAAAATTTAGCTTCGTCTGGCAGTCAGAACACAGAAATTCGAGGGCGTTTTACAGCATACTTGTTCTGAGATTCTTAATTTCCACAATAGTTAAGGTAAATTACTGCTATGACTCGGGAAAGTGTCGGGCATTAAACTTGGCGCCGTTAAGTAAATATCTTTAAATAAAACGCGTTCTTGCCATCTCACATAAAGTTTTGATATAGTTTGGTCACAATCAAATGGAAGGTGATTGCTGCACACTATAAATTTTAAAACCTGGACCGCTTTTACAAGGTATTTTCAAACATGAAAACTACAGAAACAGTAAGAGTTGCTTATTGCTTCATTAAGCTTATATTCTTAAAACGACGAAATAAAACAGGGAATGGATTTATTGAATTTTTGATGAGCTGGTCAATGCTTAAGTAGCTCAACGGGCTCTCTTCTCGGGTTAAATATGGTAACAGATTTGCATTGTATCAAATTTCGTTTCTGACCATAAATAAATTTGCTAACAGAGTAACTGTTCACTTCACCAAACAAAACTGTCAAAAAGTGTGGCTCTGCAAGGATTACGAAGTCACACAAATCGTAAATTTTCGAGTCACCATATGTGGTATTGTGTTCGTATTCATCTGGGAGATGATTGACAGACCCGAGTTAGTAGGATGCAAGCAGGATAATAATGCGATTGTTGCCTATTGAATGTAATCCATTGTTTTGTTCCTGCCCACACAATTGTCACGATGCATTGGGTAATATTCTATTCAAAGTACAAAACGCAACGCACACAATAGGACACTGGAGTCTGTCAAGAGGGCAATGGTGCCCATAAACACCTTTTTTGGAGCAGAGGAGATTTTTAAACACACCCACAAAATAGGTTTAATTTTTTTCTGAATTTCCTATGTTGTCATCTTCTGCAGACTGCCCAAGAACCTGGTGATACCTATGCAATTTCAAATGAGTTGAGTTTAAATTTAGAATTAGTTTGCTTTCAAGTTTAAATATTGCAGATTTACAAAACTTAATATTTGTTTGCAGATTAGTATAAGTTGTGTCTGTGTTACACAGTTGTTAATTACGAGGGTCTTTCAAAGAGCAGTCAGAACACAAAAGTTATAGTTCTTGATAAAATATAGTGGTTTAGGGGTTCCGGCAAACTGTAAGGTAATTTACTATGTATTATAGACCTTTGCTTGTTATTAAACTTTTTTTGCAAACAGGTCCCATGAAAGCAAGAAGTAGATGTGTTCTTGCATCCTTCTATGTGGTTTTGGTATAGTTGACCGCAGTAAAAAGGCAATTACCCACTGAGGCCTAAAATGTTTGCAACGTATTCCAGACCTGGAATAGTGCAGAATCACACAGTGGTTGATTCTTAGCGGTTTTGCGCAAATTTAACTTATATGAGGCATTTAACTTCATTTTGGCCAACGGTTTGATTGTGTCTTTGTTCTTGTGTAAAAAAGCTACTTGCTTGTGGTTTGCAAATTTGTGTTCACTTTGATTAAATATAACTTAGCACTGTTGGTTTTCGCTGAACAGTGGAGATAAGAAAACACGTCCTGTATTAAGTTAGATTTTCGTGCTGAAACGGGAATAGGAATTGGAAAGACCCACAGGTGACTTTAACACCACAAGCGGACAGTTGCTTCTAAGTCATGACTCCCATAAGAAACATGTTCGCCTTGATATTCGTATCAATGCTTATATTGATTGCGTACGTTTTCTGGAGTGATGAGATGAGTGGAATTTTGAACCAAGCAAGAACTGGACTTTTGATAAAATACAAACCTTTAAAGGCAGTGGTACATAGCACCCATCGACCCCTTCAGATTTTACCGCCCCAAAACGTTACAATTAAAGATTTGAATAAAATTCTAGCGAAGGAATGTTATGGAAGTTATGTCGATCACAGCAGCTTGTCGGTCATAGTAAGTGACGGTAGCCCACCGTTGCCTTTTGAGGACTACAAACGTTGGCAAGCCGATGACTTTATCAAACGACATGCAAATCCAGGCAAAAAGAGCGCGACGCCACCTAAGCTGCGAAAATATACGGTAACCACCTTATTCACTTGGGATCTGTTTTGAATTCCGCTATCAACTGTTTTTTATGCTAGGACGCCGAGCGACCAAACCCTCAGTCCTTGCTTCATAACTGGGCGGAGAAGATTAACATCGGTGAGATTGAGGAAAATGTCGAAAACGCGCGTCAGGCAAGATTGAAGTTGGGAGACGATGATTTGTTAGAGGTATGGGTTTGTGTATGTAAACATTTAGAACAGTGAAATTACAGTAAATTTTCTCAAAATTATTGCACAACGGTCCTCCTGTAGTTTTTTCGGTGACTCGCGGTCTACTAAAAATGTGACTTAAATCGATAACTTCACTCTATACCTNTTCACTTTGATTAAATATAACTTAGCACTGTTGGTTTTCGCTGAATCGTGGAGATAAGAAAACACGTCCTGTATTAAGTTAGATTTTCGTGCTGAAACGGGAATAGGAATTGGAAAGACCCACAGGTGACTTTAACACCACAAGCGGACAGTTGCTTCTAAGTCATGACTCCCATAAGAAACATGTTCGCCTTGATATTCGTATCAATGCTTATATTGATTGCGTACGTTTTCTGGAGTGATGAGATGAGTGGAATTTTGAACCAAGCAAGAACTGGACTTTTGATAAAATACAAACCTTTAAAGGCAGTGGTACATAGCACCCATCGACCCCTTCAGATTTTACCGCCCAAAAACGTTACAATTAAAGATTTGAATAAAATTCTAGCGAAGGAATGTTATGGAAGTTATGTCGATCACAGCAGCTTGTCGGTCATAGTAAGTGACGGTAGCCCACCGTTGCCTTTTGAGGACTACAAACGTTGGCAAGCCGATGACTTTATCAAACGACATGCAAATCCAGGCAAAAAGAGCGCGACGNACGTTATACTTAAGTTGATCACAACACGATAGTATAACAACCTACTCAGGTAATTGAACATCGAGCGGACGTGGCGAGGCTCCAACTCATGTTGGAGGTCGGGGGAATCTACCTGGATACTGACAGTGCGATCCTGCGCAATGTCGACGAACTGCGCAACTACACAATGCTGATGCCTGAATCCAACTACAACTCCCTCGGTAAGGAAACACAATATTCCTTGCTTCGGTGCTAGATTTAAATACCGCACTCAATGTAGACTGGCGTATACTTCGAGGGCAGTCAACATTCTGAAACAGGATTTAACCGATAAATAGGGATTTTGTTCCGATTATATAGATTTGTGTGGCCCGTTTTAATATGTTTGCAAACGTAAATTATTCAAAACCGGTTGCAAAAGCGGGTATATTTGGAGCAACACAGGAAGTTTCCACTCGAATCTTTTCTAACAACTCAAAGTACATTTATAGCACATTTGTTGTAAAAGCAGTATTCCAAGCACTGAAATTCGCGCCCTTTACAATGCCACACCTTTAAAGTTCTAATAACACATTAAAACGCCTAAAACGAAATGTTACCGGTATAAATGTTTAACTGCTAACTTATATTAGTTCAACTTTTTTCATCAAATCTACTTTTATCTGTTTATATAGTGATTATACTTGTTTTGTGATGGTGTAAAACCTGGTGTCTGTCAGCTGCTAATGCATTCTGTNTGTTTATTTTCTGTAAAATGTGTTGATCTGTTTTGTTTGAAAAACTGCCAGACCCAGCGAATGCATTAATTGATTGTAGGTTGTTGAAAAGTCATGTATAAATCTTGCCGAAAGAAAGAGGTTAGGAACCAGATGTTCGAGTGTCATAGGGTTTTTCCATTGATCCAATAATCGAAATCCGTGCAACCGTTTTAAGTTGGACACAACAATCTACCACAACTCCGTAGTCTCACTAATCATAATACTTTCAGGACGTTAAAGGAGATGGACGGAAAAGAGGAACGCACAGTAAAGGAGCTTGCAATTCTCAACACAACATATGGCCAGATTGCTCGTCACATACTGTGGGGAGATGAAAAACCACGTGACATTACGGACTGGCTTTTCTCTTGCAACCAAACACAGGGCTTGACTGAATTTGTGGCCACGTAGAATCTGGTGTTGACTTTTCGCATCTTTTACCTTGTAGTGCTTAATACGTTGCTTCGTGACACTTTACCTGTGATTAGCATGGCCGAACAAAACTTAATATTTTGCATTAGGTTTAAGACATTGTATTTTATACACCAGAGGTGCTTTAAAATCCCAAATTTGAATAATTTGTCCTAAAAATGAGTCACAGTCCATCTTCAGTTGGATTTGCGATGCTATTAGAAATGCATAAATGACAGATTGTTCAACGAATACTTATTTGAATGTGTGGGTTGTAGTTGTCCATACTGATTTGGGATGTTGTTTTTATTGGGTTGCTTAGTATCTATTCTAAAGGCCAAAGACCAAAAATTTTCTTTCATTTTGCTGCAAGCATTTGTACTTTGAATTGTGGCATAGATCACAATCACTGTTCCAAAAAGTTTTGAGCGAAAATAAACTGATAGTATACTGGACCAAATAGTTCTTAAAAGTGACATGCCAAATTGAAATTGATGTCAATCGAGTTTCTGAGGTTAAATGCTGACCCATCTGAAATCCAAAAGTGTAACAAAAAACAAGGTTTGGTTGGCTGTGCAAATGTTGTTGAAATTATCTACAAATGTTAATATTGTTGCATGGCATGTGGGGTTACTTGTTTTGCATGCAGAATTATGCATGTAACAGTGAGGATATTGGTCCTGAATAAACAAGATATCATCTGTAACTTCCATATTCTGCAGACTGGTATGGTTGTCAATCAATGAAATTCCAGTTTTGTATTATTCCCAAGCAGTTCAGAGCACTTCATCTAGTATTTTACTAAATGAGACAAAAACATGCATTAATGAATATGGGTGGAATTTATTCTAAGGATCAATTTAACATCTCACCTCATTTCAAAGGTTCATTCACTGACGAAAACTGAAAAAGTATAGCAGCCTGCAAGATGTTTTTCAACTTTTTTTGTACATGGCAAATTTGTTTCCAGTTCATTCCTCACATTAAAAAGGACCTAGATAAAAACGAAGAGAAAACAGGATAACAAATTTCATCTATATTTTTATTGAATGACAGGTTCCTAAAACAATTTTGTCTGTGTTTTAGAATATTGTACTTTTTTTACAACCATTACTTTAATACAAGTTTGTTTAGTTTAAGTTGCATCATGGGCCTACAGGTAAAATGATGTTTGTGTAATAAACACACATATAAATCACTGATATACCAACAGTTGCAATGGCAAACCAGCTAAAAGCCCAGAACACAAACAGTTGGTGAAAAAACAAGGCTTAATTGGCCAGTAAACATGACTTTATTGACTTTATGAGGTTCTTGCTTTACACATAATTATTGGGTATTGTTGGGAAAGTCATTTCAGATTGCCATTCAGATCTAACTGCATGCTAAGAAACTGATTTATGTCCCAAAATCAATTAAACATAAACATTCTAAAATTGTGCATTTGTAACTTTGTTAATATACAGTATACGGAAAACGAAAAGCCTGGAACTATGACTTTTAGAAAATTACACTTGTAAGCGAAAAGCATACTTATCACAAATTCTGCAGCAGAGTTGTATATGTTGGTTTGTATCAAAACAACAAAAACGCTATTCGGAAAATAATCACGATAATTCTCTTCCTCTTCCATTTGTGTTTGTTTTCCTAACGATCTGCTTTGTGCTTGGCGAATACGTTCTCTGTGTCTTGACAAATTTACGGAACCGATGTGGGGAAAAACGAACTACAAAAGAGATGGGGGCGGTTTGTTTCGACTACAAACTGAAATAACGTTAAAATTATCCCTGAGTCTCATACTAGGTTTTATTTCTCTTTTCAATGATATAGCCAGTCGAAAAAAAACAGGCTTGACTTCTTTACGGTTTCATATTTGGCAAATTACAATTAAACAGGCACAAATTAATTAACATATCGTTGCTTACGTTGGTTGGGTGTGTGTATATTGGCACAACATAGAACCATAAGTAAACGAAAACGTGGGTCGACATACATGCGTGAAAAGGTGGTGCTCAGAAAATCATCCCGATTGTAACCATCTTGGTAGAACTGACGGTGGCATTCATCAGTTTCCTGACACACACGTCAACACACCTACAAGGAGTTAATCCCGGACACAGACAAACGCTACAACAACAAATCAACAAATATTAAAACCACTGGAGCATTAGTAAAATTTAAAACGAATAATACCTTTAATCATACACTTTTGCGTTTTTAATTAGAACAGAGTTATTCAAGTACCTTGCAAAACACAGAATTCGAAGGCTTATGTTCCCTTAACGTTGCTAAAGTAATCAGATCCAACGTCACTACAGCGTAGGTTCCCTCAGTTGATTTGACTTACAAAACGCCATACCTTGGAGGAATATTAGCTTTGAATTTACGAATTTATCTCATGAGTTTTGCGTCTAGATTATACAATATAAAAAGGACTGTGTGGCATAAATAACCAACGATCCGATGCCTTAAGAAGTATTATGCACATGATTTCTTTCCGTGTTGTGTACATCTAACTACCGCATGTTCTCAGATGATGAACTCACAAAGGTTTGGTCGTCAAGGGTGCTACATGCTTGAGTAGGTACCCAGTCTTTCAGTCAACGATGGGGTTTAACCATGTTTGTGGCAGTTATCAGTAATTCAGCAGCAATCGTTTGTGCAGATACGGGACACGCTATAGCGTCAAAACCGGAAACATGGAGGGAGGATAATAATACGGTTATTAACTGTCAGCTATAATATATTGTTATTCTTCGTGCCCATACAGTCGTTACGATACATTTTATTAAGTACTATTTTGCTGTGGCGCTCTGAGGCAAATGAGAACATATAGAACGGTAAAAACACGAGAAGACATATCTAACTGAGTCTGTCAATGGGTCGCTTGGCTTTAGTAATGTATACATACGATCGTTACGCCTCACTTAACAGGTGCGCTCTTTTGTGAATGTTGAACGAAAAGAAACACAAGAGCTATCGGCACGAGTAGAGCTTTTTCGGTGCTGAGGCCAGACAAATTTTGAAAACGAGGCTGTGGATTTTTAAACGCCTTCAGAAAGATTTAATTTATTGTCAGGTTTCGCAGATTAAAATTAAGATGCAGTACATATTCATGAGCCTACGATACGCATACAGTTGCAACTAGAGTCTGCTTTTTCACATGATTTTAGCCGAGTTACACAATTAAATATCTTGCTTGCAAACTAGTATAAATTGTTGCCGTGCTTATGCGATACTCTGTGTTAAATACAAGAGTCTTACTTTAAAAAAACAGATACAGTTAAGCTTTTTTAAGTCAGAACACAGCTGTAGGACGCGCTTCCGTTTTAAGGTTTTGATTCAGGTGGAATTTAAGGCACATTACTGTGTGAGTCTGCCAGATGAAATCCGTTTCTTACATGACCTTAGCAGTAATTAAGCCACAAAAGGAAAATTAAAGGAAATAAAAAAAGAACATTAGCGACACGTATAAATTACAAGTTAAAAAAAACTGAAGTTAAACTTTAAAACAGGAGGGGTATTGAAGGATCCAGGTTAAACAAGCCGCAATTTCACCGTGAAATGTTTCATTTTCTTCACATTTGGCTTTTATTTGCGATAAAACGAGGTAAGTTTAACATGAAGCTTGCAGTGACCGCGATAAGCAATGTGTCAAATGAATAAACAGATACGATGTGTTTCGCGTCTACTCCAGTACAAGTTTTACATCCGAACAGATGCTTCTGACNAAAGGAAATAAAAAAGGAACATTAGCGACACGTATAAATTACAAGTTAAAAATAGCTGACGTTAAACTTTAAAACAGGAGGGATATTGATGGATCCAGGTTAAACAAGCCGTAATTTCACCGTGAAATGTTTCATTGGCCTCTTCACATTTGACTTTTATTTGCGATAAAACGAGGTAAGTTTAACACTGAAGCTTGCAGTGACCGCGATAAGCGATGTGTCAAATGAATAAACAGATGCGATGTGTTTCGCGTCCACTCCAGTGCAAGTTTTACATCCGAACAGATGCTTCTGACAAATTAGCCCGACTTTTTTAACAAGACATTTTATAATTAAAATACTTAAGAAACAGTAGTGGCTGGATGTTAGGGACTTTGAAAGGTTTTGGGGAACACTGACTTCTGACACAGATCAAGTCAGGAATTGTGGTAACCATTATAAGTGTCCAAAATTTAATAGAGCCTTGGCTTTTGTGTAAAAACCCCCACTGCCGGGATACGAAATTTTGCACTGATAGAAGTTGGCATAAATTTAGGTTCGCGCTGCTGCTAAATTATGTGACAAATAAAAACACGCGCTGTATAGAGTTAGTTTAACAAATATTGCTGCTAGACACTGGACCTCACTAATTACGGCCTATGTAGTGTTGCGGAAACTATAGGTGACTCACAGAAGCGTTATATTTTAATTTTGTGCATAGGTGGCTTTGTAGTGGGTAATGCAGTGCAGTAGATACCGATTCAGATGTTTTTTTATTTGACATGTACAGATTATCTGTGTTAGTTGTGACGTAGCTACCTTAAGTGTACATACTGCATTCGACATACAGAGCTTTATGCCTTCTGTAGCAAATAGCCCCGCCTTGGAAACGGTTGGACAGTTTTTTTGCGACGGCAATTCAATAAGGCCACAGTTTTAAAAACAACCAAGTTGTTTAGCCTCTGGGGTGTGACTCCTGAAAACCATTTCTTTTTTGTTCAGTCGTTCATAGTTTTAAAAGAACACTGAGAAGAGAAGAAAAAAGCGAACAGTTGGCTATCGCAAAGAGGGATGTACCAAGCTACGTTAGGAAATTATTCGCATTGCAGTTGGTGATAAGCATCGCAAAAAGCCGGAACATGTTGATAGATGATGTTCGGACGCCTGAGCCTGGCTCTGATGTTTTTCTCTGATGTTTGATAGTAAACGACATAAAACTGAATCATTTTTAGTTTAATAAGAAAGACGTTGCTTCGCGCAGGATAATTAGGTGTGACTGCATAATTGACTGTAAACAGCATCAAGCGCTGTACAAACATACCGAACAAGCTCCCAGCCAAAGGTGTTGGAAAAAATTAACAGGTTAATTCAGCTTTATGACAATGTAGAAACATGGCGACAGAGTGTACAGTGCGCTTCGTAGACAAACAGTATGGCGTCTCCGTATCTGCTTGGGCTGTTTGAGCTCAAACGACGTTCAGTCAAGCGACAGCAGTGGATAAACAGAGCAAACCTGGACGATCTGAATAGATTTTACCAATGCTTATGAAAACATTGAGACTTTTGGTCCCCAAATTCAAACTGGGGCTGACTTGAAACGAGTTTTGTAGTAAAGTTGTTAGAATTTGGGACAGTTTGAGCAGGTTTCGCAATATATTTGTGCGTTTGAAACTTTTTTAAGGATACTGTTCAGTTTTTATCAAGTTGTTTGTGCAATAAGGGTTTTAACAAGTTTTAAAAGTAAATTGAGGCTTTATAACAGCTATAAAGACGTGTAGATGGTCAAAGCAGTTTGTCGTTGCAGTTTTCAGTGACTGAACTTAATTTTTCTCTATTTTCAAGGTTATAAAAAACTTTAAATTGTCTACAGTTTTTTTTGAAAGTTTTTTGCTTTTACCTCAAAATGCGTATCGACTGCTGCCTTTCAATACGAAGATACAAATTTTGGGCAGTTCCTGTGCTGATCTTCTGCCTTATTTGCCTCACAAACTACACATTCAACCTTAGAAAGGAGCTGCAAAGGCAAAGGTAAGTTTGGACAACTTATGTGATTTGTGCTTGTCACCAATACAGAGTCAAATTACAGTTTTGGAGTCCCTCAATTAAGACCTAGTCTAACTTAAACCTTTTAACGCGATTTCGCCCTTAATATGACTAAAAGTATTTTGAAGGTGTTTGTTGCAAAGCGCTATTTCAAACTTAACAGCATAACGCTATGCAAACTGGTTTACCTTCAGTTTTGACTTATTACCTCTAAATTCCTACATGCATCAAACACTTTAATTCGAAACAAGTTGGAAATCATTCCACAAGTTGTTAGGCCATAGATTCTGCAGCATTTAGCCCGACGACCTCTATTTGTTTTGGCCAAAAAAAAAATAAGATTTACTGTTTATCTGTACTCTAGCTCCTTGTATGGCCTATATCATCTGTCCGAGGCACAAGATTTGTGGTAATTTTGTTTTTAGCTTTGCAGGGTGGACTAAGGGCACAACTTTTAAAATGTTATGTAAACAATAAAACGACGGAATTATCTTTTCCAGTGTGCAAAGTATAACTCTTTCAAAATATTCATTTCGCTACCATATAGTCAAGGATCAGCTGATTTTAAAACTCCTTTTTTTTTAGTTTAACGAACTGTCCGACGTTGGATAAAGCGGCCCCTTCATTTGAAATGCAACCAACAATAGCTTTGAATCCACCCGAGGCACAAGAAATCCAAATGTGAGTTAAAATAACGAGCTTTTAGTTGGGATACACACATTGTCATGTTATTGTAAAACATGAAGTTTCAAATGTGCTAAAACTTTAGATATGCCTGTCTCGGAGCTATTCAGTTTTCCTAAAATATAGCAAGAATTACCAAAATCGTGAAAACCTAAAATTAAACTAAACTGCGCTTTTGTATCATGTGCTCATTAAACGAAGTAGCATTTCTTCGATTATCGCCATAGCTGGAATACTTGCTTAAGTGTATGTCTTTCCAGTCATGTAGGAACGTTTATTTGTACAGTAAGTGGAAAGCCCTGTAGGCTGCGCTACTTTTGCAGGCGAGTCTGTCTGCTTCGAATTCAAAATCATTAACACGCTTAATGACTCCTTCACAACCGAGTTGTTATTTGATAGAGGTGTTATTTCTTTTAATTTTTATCCCCCCCCCCATTTTTGCCGGTAGGTGGGGCAACCATTGATTGCGTAATGGTTTTAAAGCATTTCTTTTTCAATTTAACGTTTTTAATTTTATTTCAAGCAATGGGTGATTATAAGCCCAGTGGTTCTTAA
This sequence comes from Phallusia fumigata, assembly GCA_008931825.1. NCBI lineage: Eukaryota > Metazoa > Chordata > Ascidiacea > Phlebobranchia > Ascidiidae > Phallusia > Phallusia fumigata. The sequence continues at coordinate 13,059 of QXVZ01022438.1, read as the reverse complement.
CCGAGAGAAATTTCACGTTAAGGCAGTGGTTCCCAACCTTTTCTAACTGGTATATAATGATTTAAAATATCTTGCGACCCGACCAACCATTTTGTTGCAACAAGATCAATCAAATTGCTTTTTACAGTATACCATTTATTTGTATTCTGGCTTTGCAACTTCACCGCCTTAACCTAAGGATTTCATTGTTGACAACAAAAATTACTGTAACGTTTCTATGACAATGTCTGTGCAGTTAGGTATGGTCACATAGCCTACTGTCTATCGTACCTGACAAGAATGATGTAGGCAGGTGATGTAGGCTAAGCCAGTTGTAGCCTATGTGTGGTAAAAAGTTTTAAAAATATCACAGATCTGTCGCGACCCCCAGAAAACCTCCCTGCGACCCCTTTTGGGGTCGCGACCCCCAAGTTGGGAACCACTGCTCTAGGGGAAAACTTTGTTTCAAATGAAATTTATACAAAAGTGTATCAATTGTAAGAGTTTGGTCTCTCTTGAACTAAAATTCCGGTGGGGAACTTAAATATCATTTAAATGGCTCCATGGAATGAAAAGGCTGAGAACCGCTGGTTTAGCCCATCAGGTTCCATTGGGCTAAAGGAAGTCGCCTAAATCGTTTTGGCCAAGGAAACATACTTGCTTTTTGGCACACCTTTCCTATGTCAAAGTAAACAAAGCCGCAGATCTTTGTTGGGCCAATTGAACTATTTGTTCGTTTCGACTATGCCGCTCCACTGTGTGGCACAATGTCTGAAAGGAAAAACTCGTCAGAAGGGTTGTAAAGTATTTTGATGGCGTCTTTTCTCTTTAAAACCAATTGGGCCTATGAAATTTAACATGAACATGCGCCGAAAATAAATTAGTTTGGACACCTGATACAAGTTAGTGCCAGTCCAAATGTGCAAACTTGACCTGATATGTGGTTCGAAAAATTACACGAATAGTTCACGAAAACCGACTATGTCTGTAAAAGACTCAAACTAATGTTTCTTAACCTGTTTCCTTGTCGGTTACCTTCTGTAATTTTCGAAAAGTAGGAGATTTTCCCATGTTTAAATACCAGACAATTTTTTGTTGGGATGTTATGGATATAATGCAGTGTATATGTAATTAGCCCAATGATTCAGTATCCGCGTTTAAATCATTCTCGTGATCCTAGTTAGGAAACCCTGCTATAAACGCTTTTGAAGCAGGTTGGGGGAAAAGACGCAACTCGAAAAGTAAAACAATAATAGCTGATGACAGAATAGTACGAATTAATGATTAACCAGCGTTACGTTTACCACCAGAATATTGCATGGCTGTCAAGTTATGATGAATATCTATATAAATTCATAATTCGTTCATGAATGCATTTAAATGTATATCCTGTTTGACTAGGGCAAAGAAGGTTGTGATTGATTGGGCTCGCTTGCGTAGTTTAAAGCAATCCTGTATGTCTCTTTGTTTTTTTGATAAAAAAACTTCAGAAAATCCAAATAGTCCCAACCCAGTTTGAGTCACAAATTAAAATGACTTAAAAAAGAGAATGTTACTAAACCGCAAAAAAGGAATATAAGGCATGGGTTTGAAAAGTTGCCTAATTAGACCATATCTGTCAAATAGCTAATTGTAATAAACTTTTGTGCAAACCCTGATGGGTTGTTGTTATCATCATCACCAGTGTATAAAGCAACGTTTGCATTAAACTGTATCACTGTCCGCCGGCTTTCTGGCAGCATATTTCTCGGTATCTTAATAGCGTTTTCGTTATTAACCTAACTCGCTTAGGATGTTACAAAACAAACCATCGGCAAGAAAATCCGGTACCGCAAATTTTTTAAATTCGGGTTTGTCATGTTTTAGCGAATCCAGATCGGGAAAATCCCAGAACTGCACACGAAAAAACAACATCATGTTTCTGAAGACCCACAAGACAGCAAGTTCAGCTGTACAGGTAAATATAATGCTTTATTTTCAGGCATACTGGTAACAAGTACACAAGTAGCTCTGAAATGTTTTTGGTTTGTGATTTTCAAGTCCATACTTTGTTCTGAGTTAAATTATGGGAGCAATTTTTTCACCTCAGTTGAATTAAATTAAATGTCAATTTATCAACCGGTATCCTTATTTTATTCGTAACTATTTCCTTACGGCACATAAGATGTATTCTACATGTACCTTATCACATTGTTTGCGAAAGCCTTCAATGTTGTGTTGGTTTAACCATTACCCACTTCAGTACGTGGTTATAGAGTGAAACACTTAAAAGCATTTACAGCCAAAATAATCATAGTCGAAAGACCCAATTAACGTCTGATAAGGAGTGGACAGGGAGGGCAAATGCACCCCTCCCAACAGCAAAAGGCCAAAAATATCCAAAACGCTGCTATAGAGAACCCGTTTTTTATTACCGGTCTGCTTTTAACATGGGCTCCACTATATGAGGGTGCCATGAAAAGACTGGAAAAGCTTTCGATTTGTCACTGAAGTCCCACGCCGCCGATCGCGAAAATGGTTTGACAGGCAACCTCGAAGCGACAGCTAGCTCTTTGTAACAACGGTATTAGAGGGTTGGTTTAACGCCATTTGTTGAATGTGAGTTTTATTGCTGACAGCCAACAGATAGTTCTCAACCGTTTTTTTACCAATTATTGGGCTAGTATTTACTTTAAGTGAAAAGTATTACGGCAGTAGACTCGGCAGCACAAGGGCCTCCAATTAACCTTTTCTAAATTGAAAATTACCCCACCACCAAACAACGTGTTTCTGTCAATTCGGATAAAGCGCAAGAAGTAATGTTGAAATCTTATCAAGCNTCAATTTGGATAAAGCGCAAGAAGTAATGCTGAAATCTTATCAAGCGCAAGAAGTAAAATCTTCAATCAGTAGATTAGAATTGAACGCGCTCGTGGTAAACATGAGTTGGTATTTCGTACTTGTGGAACAATACCTTCACAGTTCCGCTGATTAACTTCTTTGTGCCTCGCAGAACATTCTCCTGAGGTACGGGACACATTACAATTTGACGTTTGCGATGCCAAACAACAAACACAACTTCGGGTTTCCTGCCGCCTTTCAACCAGCCACTGTACACGACCTCAAAGGTACATCCTGTCTGTGGTCTTAACATTAAACCTTATGTTGCACATTAAACAAGGAATCCGGACATAGTAAAATATATGCAAGGGCTCACGAATGTAAGTTTGCGCGGTTTTATACGAACAGGTACACATAACATTTGGAAAAAAATAGGCGAAATAAAATCCGACAGTTTTTGCTAGTTGCTATTCGTGTTGACAGTGCGTGCAAGAATGGCTGTATGGTACGTTACGTATTGTGTTGTGCGTACCGTACCGCTGTAACGTATGATTTTGGCTGGTTACCGTAACAAAGTACCGTACCGTACTGCATCCTTGAGTGTAAGTCGCTTTTGCCAATACCGTGTACAATGAAAACTTGTTTTATCCAAGTATTGAAAACTGAACCTATTGCGCATTTTCGACAAGAAGTCATGCTGTACGTAAGCTTAAAACTTGCAAGGGACATCTTGTACACCCGATTGTGTAGTAGGAATAAACGGTTAATCTTGTTGCATTAAATCAACAGGCAAAGAAAACTTCAACATCCTCTGCCATCACATGCGTTACAACCATGAGCAAGTACGAGCGGTGATGCCCGGGAATTCCTTCTATTTCTCGATCATGAGGGAGCCAGGAGCGTTGTTCGAATCCGCCTTCGATTATTTGTGGCAACTCGTGCCGGCTTTCAAGCGCGTTAAACACGAAGAATCTCCTGAAAAGTGGCTGAACAACGCCAAGGAATATTTCGAGACCACACCACGCGGTAACTACTGGTTTTTCGCCAAAAATCCGACGATGTACGACTTTGGGTACGACAGCATGAACGAAGACGAAGCATTCACTTCGAAGGCAATCCAAGAAATTGAGCAGCGCTTCGATTTGATGTTGATTGCTGATCATTATGAAGAATCAATGGTGCTGCTCAGTGACGCCCTCTGCTGGTCAATTGAAGAAGTCGCATGTTTAAGCTTAAATTCGAGAAAACACGACAAAATCGATTCAGCAGCCAAGGCGCGAGTGCGTGAAAAGGCCCGCGCGTGGAACAAAGGCGACACGGTCTTGTTCGATCACTTTAACGCCACCTTGTGGAAGAAAATCGAAGCATACGGGTTTGATCGGATGAGGCAAAAACTAAATTTACTGCAGGAGGCCAACAAACATCTTTCCGACATTTGCATTGAAGGAGGCAAGGCGGTCGATTCGTCCAAGCTGTCAGATCCAGCAATGAAGCAAAACTTTTACAAACCCGCCGGGGTGTCAGTGGGCGTTTATAATTTGAAGAAGAGCGCAGAGGAAAATCCCCTCTGCCGAGAACTTGTAATGCCAGAAAACGCGTTTAGTAATATGGTGTTTAAACGACAGTACCCCTAACATTTAAGTTGCTTTTCGAAAGAGGTTCGTTTGAGATTAAAGCCATAAAGAGATGCGAGGTTTTTTTTATTATGGATATATGATAGTTGGGCAATATGCGTATCACTGTATTTGAGCTAGTCGTACTGGGAGAGTAACATTAACTACGATCGTATGAATGTCTATATTCTTTGAACGAAGCGAAGTTTTCATTGAAATTATTAGCAAAACATTCATTTATTAAATCCATTGTGTTCTTTTATTTTGACGGCTGCTTACTTTAAATAACTTTGTTTTTTTCTTCAATTACTGGTGGTGTCTAGTATGAGTCAAAATCACATCAAGCTTTTTCGCAAGCGAAGTGTATTTTTTGTTTGGTGCATCTTTTTAAATCCTTATGACGTAATATTGACGTCATAAAGCACTTCAAATGGTGGTCTGTTACTGACAAGTTTGTTTGACATTTTTGTATTTATGACGATGCAATTATTCTGACGACATAACTAAAATGACGTCATCACCACAAAGCGCCGCATTTGGAACACAACACGTCACGAACCGTAAACGAAACGATTTTGTCACGTCATTGTTCGTTTTACTTTTCTAATTTTTTTCACGCCCAAAAACTAAACCTGTGTTTTACACAATGGAACATTAATCAGCACACAACTGTTATTGCTTTGTAGTTCTGTTTCTAAATGGAAGTAAAACAAATAAAAAGAAGAAAAAATGGTATTAGCTTTTGCAAATCAAGTTTGAACGCTTGCAAAAAAAGTTTTGTGTTAACCGGTGTTAAAACTGCGCAGTAAAACAACTACATGTCTATGACGAAAAGAAAGTAAAAAAAACGCATCAAGTTTGCATTAACGGATACGACATGAAAGTGAAAACAAGAACGAACGAAGACCAAGAAGCAGTAGTTGTTATTTTGCAAACAATCTGCTACCGCAATGACGTTGCCAGGAGTAAACGAAATAGCCAGTGACAAAGCAAAAGCAGTAATGCTGTTGTAGTCAGCAACAGGCAAGTATGAGACCATACTAACGTGACGCACCTTTCGCGAATAACAAATAAAATAAAAGTTGGTATAACAAACGTGATATCTAAAACTTTATTGCAAAATTGTTAGTGTATCTCCTAATCATAAGTAAAGTACCGATAAAATTTCAAGTACGCATTACAAGGTGAAAAGCCGTGAAAAGTCAACGTCAGATTCTACGTGGCTACAAACTCAGTCAAGCCCTGTGTTTGGTTGCAAGATACAAGCCAGTCCGTAATGTCACGTGGTTTTTCATCTCCCCACAGTATGTGACGAGCAATCTGGCCATATGTTGTGTTGAGAATTGCTAGCTCTTTCAGCGTGTGTTCCTCCGTCCCGTCCATCTTTTTTAAAAACCTAAAAGATAGTGAGTGAGACTACGAAGTCCTGATCAGTTTTGTGCCAACTCAAAACCTTTGCACGGATTTTATTTACGATCATTTGGGAAAAGGCTATAGCGTTCTTGTAAACTGATTTCTAATCTTGTTTCTTTAATTTTTATTTTTTAATTAGTGAAAATCAACAAATAAAACATTTCAATGCACAATAAAATGAAAAATCTTCACCGCTGTTTTATGTGCTCGTCTGTTTCCGTGTTCGATGCAATGTCAGACTCAAAATTTGTTATCACACGACAAACCTGCTACCCTGTAATTTCCCACTAGTTAACAACCACTGCTCTAGCAGCTGCTAGAAACTCAAAACAACTGCTTTTACCGGGAATAAAGATGCATAATGTAGTTCTTGTGCCAGTCGTAGAGTTCATGGTAAATTAACTTGAGTTCCTCCCAGTTTGGTCGACATATCAACTCCTTCACAACTTGAATTTTGTCGGAAAAAAGCCTCCACAAAGCCCATGGGACAATAACTGAATTGTGACCCCATCTGAAAAGGTAAAAATGTTGTAAATAATTTAAGACTGTCTTTAAATTTACGGGTTCGAACCCGCAACGCTCCCGAGTACGAATCCCGATAAGGGTTTTTGTGTTGTTTCCGTGGTCAAACGTACTAAACAATGTTGCGCCAAGGTTGCCGCAACCTTTTGGTACATATGCAGTCAGTTAGAGTCATCTAACGGAAGGTAGATATCATTTGGTCGGGAAAAGTAAAGATTTTGTCTCAACATCGGATAAGTCAGCACGGAAACTAGTAAAAGCTGGAAGACCTACGCTGAGTCCTTGAAATACTTGTACTCATGATACCAACGTCGCAGAAACCAGGCTTTCCTGTTGGCGAAGATAATCCCGTTCGCTGTAAACAAAAAGACAAGATATATTTGTGACTGACAGCCGGCTAAAAGCTTTACACATCACCATCACAAGTCACGAACAGTATATAACAGTGGCTTTCACCTAGCGAGTTGTAGTTGGATTCAGACAACAGCATTGTGTAGTTGCGGAGTTCGTCGACATTGCGCAGGATCGCACTGTCAGTATCCAGGTAGATTCCCCCGACCTCCAACATGAGGTGAAGCCTCGCCACGTCCGCTCGATGTTCAATCACCTGAGTAGGTTGAGAATATCGTGTTGTGTACAGCAAACGTCAAGGTAAAAAAAAACAAGTCGTCAGGATAAGTAGAAGGTGTCGCTGAGGTTACATAGGAGTTCGACCGCAGAAATTAAAGGACGTTCTACAATCTGAGGCGAATGCGTAAACAAAATTGAAAATGCCAAAAAGCACTATAAGCATGTTTTACCTTTTCTAATATAAGCTAATCCGAAAGCGATTTAGCAAAGATCCACTACCTTGATTTTGATCCCCCATATGTTTTCCGG
>QXVZ01022436.1:0-18313 GCA_008931825.1 Phallusia fumigata | reverse complement strand
ACTGAAGCAAGCTTAGTCGATTTGCCGGCAATTCATCGTTTATTTTGTGCCGAGTTTCTATTATTTTTGTGCAGCGGAGGAAGAAACCACAGAGTACTGGTATGGAATGGGTGAAAAGGAGCTAACCGAAGCTCTCTCGCTCGAGAAACTAAACACAAACGTTGCCAGGAACGTGATATTATTCCTCGGTAAGATGGATTCTCGTCAGTTTACCTGTGTTTAATTAGGGCTTTAGGGAGTGGTTATTTAAACTAAACCCAAATTCGTAACAATAGCCAAGTTTAAAGAGTTATTGCCAAATTTACTGTACACCACTATCTTTTGATAATATACCTCACAAGTTATTCAAAAGCTGTGTTGCCAGGTAAATTTGTGATAGCTTTTGACAAATGCATTTTTGCGTACCGGCCTTTCGACGTCCTCTTCAGGTCGTCTTGTCCGGAGTAAATAACAATTAAAACGCGACGATTCAGTACGGAAAATACGTTTACTATCGCAAGTGTAGGTCTTGTTATTTAAAACAAATTTGTAATATTCGTAACAAAAAGGCGTTACGACCAAATTCTCCACAGATCGTTAAAAAATGTTCCAAAAATGTTTGGACATAAATTTGTCATCGTAGTCGTTCAAAGACATATAAGAGTGTTATATAATGCACTTAAGGCGATGGGATGGGGATACCAACTATCACCGCAGGAAGAATAATGAAAGGTCAACTCCAGAACCAATCAGGTGAAGAGACGGTTCTTGCAATGGATCAGTTCCAGCACGCCGGTTTGTCCAAGGTGCACGCCTTAACTTTTTGTGTCCGAGACAACAAAACTAACAAAAAGCCCCGTGGTATTTTACTAGCCAGATTGGCATCAAAAATCTTCTATGGTCAGTAAGACACAAGACACAGACTTGAAGAGCAGCTTAATTAAAAACACAACTGCCAGGGAGCTTGTATGTAGTGAATACATTGCATTGCAAATGTTTTGACATTTGTATTTATTGCACAGTGTTCAGAATACACCAAATTGTTCAAAGAAATTAATTTTGCAACTTTAATGTGATAAGTAAACTGTTTTTGGTAACCAAAAGAATTTAAACGAGCTACTGTCAGTGTCATTTACATCCGCATTTCGTCATTATGCCTTAAAAGTCTCCCCAATTTTTTTCTTTGAATATCTGATGAAGCAGGCCGAATATTTCGCGGCACACTTGAAAATCTTTCGCGACACACAGCTTGAGAATCACTGATTTCGGCCATGGAAATGTTGTCTTTAAAACCACGCTTTTTTACCCCCGCCCATACAGAACAGCTATGAAAACAAAATATTTTCTGCGGTATCTCAAACACGCCGTAACCTCTAATTTTGCACGGTTAAACTTTACTGTGAAATGTTTAGACTTACTCAGTGAACAAACAAACGGCTGATTCGGCGAGCACTGCTACAGCTTTCCTCTGCGGAGTGAAAGCCAACCATTACACTATTGGATTGTCCGGCAAAGCACGTCTGGGGGAATGCTCTACGGTGGCTGGAAACGAAGTAAACTCTGTCCTGCACGACTCGTATCTAGCAGGTATACAACTGTTTTAAAGGGTACCGACATATTTTTTTACAAATACGAAGTGCATGAGTCACACAAATGGGTAAGGGCAAATTGCCCCTTTGAAAAGCCAACACATTTTTCACTCTTGTTCAAAATTCAGGTAAATCAACTGGAATTGTGACGACAACTCAGCTTGCACACGCCACTCCTGCCGGAGCTTTTGCTCATTCAGTAGATCGGAGGTTTTACAGCGACCGCGAAACTCCGTCGGGATGCACAGACATTGCGAAACAAATGTACGAAAAGTCGGATGAGATTACGGTGAGTATCGGGCAGTGCTAAGTATTACATCGAGTGGGGTTAGTTGAGTTGAGTATTACCAAGCAAATCTAAGCATGAACGACTCCATCTCATTTCAAAGTCCCAGCAAAGCTATCGTTTTTTAATGTGTTGCTGTACCTAACTTCGTGGTTCTTAACCTTTTAATAATTTTGGGTATTGGCTGAACTTTTATTTTAATTAGATTTTGGTAATTTGCGGGAAATGAACAATCGGTCGGAGCAGAAATTGGGAAAAATATGTAAAGAATCACTGGCCTAACGCAAATCAAAAACTTTCAACTAGGTGGCGCTAGGTGGCGGGAGAAAATTTTTCACCCCGGACACCGTGACAGATCCGGAATATCCACGCCAGACAGGAAGCCGACGAGATGGAGCAAACCTGATTAACCAGTGGCAAGCAAAATACACAAATGTAAATGCACATTATGTTCGAGATCAAACCGGTTTTGATGCAGTAGACCCGGTCACAACTGACAAGCTGCTAGGTATGATTTAGACTTTTTTTTGGACTTCGTTTTAAATGCGTAAAACGGTTTGACATGTAAAGTTGGCTGCAACCTCTTTTATATATTTTCAAGCCTTTACCCGACTTGTACGAACACAGGTATGTTTGAACCCGACCACATGCAGTATGAAGTTGATAGGACGGACGAACCGAGTCTTGCTGAGATGACGGACAAGGCTATTAGAATTTTGCGAAAAAACTCTGACGGATTTTTTCTGCTTGTGGAAGGAGGAAGAATCGGTAAACAATCACGTGATTTTTATTCCATGAGTTTCAGTCTTGGTGATTAAACCATTTTTCCGAGTTATTTTTGGACTTTGGTAAAGGAAAAAGCATTGCTGGCAAATTGGAAAACAGAAGGAATTTTTCGTCTGACTTGCGGACGCGAGCCAAGCCTGCGGTTATAATGTTTGCAGTTTAAGAGCAAATGTTTTAAGTGTTTGTTCAAGGATTGACAAATCGGTGATTTATTGTACGATTTTAACTCATGTTAAATGAGGAAGGCAGAATACTTGAGATATTACTTCTGGCAAATGTATTTTTGCGTACCGACGTTTCGTGGTCCTATTCAGGTTGTCTTCCTTTTGGTAAATAACACTCTTAGCGCGACATTCAACACACAAGGAAATCAGATACAATTTGTACACAGGTCAACAGATTATCTTATGATTTCTATGCTCCTATAGATCACGCCCATCATTCATCGAACGCACATCGGGCTTTACATGAACTTGTGGCTTTCGACGAAGCAATACAGAAAGCTGTTGACCTTACAACGGACAGCGACACTTTGATCATCGTCACTGCAGACCACAGCCACACGATGAACATGGGAGGATACAGCGAACGTGGGAACCCTATATTAGGTAACTCATTTCTGTCAGAGCTTTCACCATGAAAAATCCGCTGGACCCAAGGTATGATGATAACAGTTTAGATTTTCGGCAAGCCAAGATGTTTTCTACTTTTGGAAACAAAATCTCTGCTAATAGTGTTGCTTTCAAAATAGCATGGTCCTGGTTTATAAAAATAAAATCTGTTCACAGCATTGATGCATCGCCAATTTATATTTCTGGTCGTATTTTAAAAAGGTTTGGCCCCAGCACAGGACGATCCAGACATAGCATTGGACCTAAAGCCTTATACAACCATACTGTATGGCAACGGGCCTGGATTCCAGGGTCCTTTAACCAGTGTAGGAGAACATGTGCGACAGGACCTGACTGGCAGAGACACAGGTGATAATTTAATTTACATGTTTATCCTTACTACGAAGGGATACAGTCTAAACAAGCATTTGTGTTTTTTGTGCCGCGCCCGTTTTTCTGTAAATATTTAGCCAACAAATTTGACCTTGCAGATTATCGTAACTTTGGGATTTTCCAACAATCCTATCGTGTCGTTAACGTTTAGCCTCAAGTGCTTGTTGTGTGAGTCATTGACGTCAAACTTGTTGTAATCAGAAAACCTGTCTGTAAGATTAACGTCTGCTTAACACAGGTCAACAAATATATCAGTTCTAGAAATTTCAGCTGGTGTTTCTTTCCACAGTTCCAAGCATTTTCAAGTTTTTTTAATTGTGCTGGGATTGTTTACCTACCTGCGCCTTGTTTGTTTTATTTTATTGTCATCCTCGGTGGGATCCTATATGCAGTTTTGGATTATTATTTACATGACAATTTGACTTTGTGAAGTCGTTGACTTCATTTTGGGCCAACCCATCGGATTTCACTGAGTTGAAGCAATTACGTCGCTTGTGTCCGGGAAACACAAAAGATCGAGACAGGATTAGAACCCACAACCTTGCGAGCACAAGACAGCCGCATCTTGGCGGTCTTGTAGTTATCGTACTTCAGCCCATATACCCCAGTTGACATTTCACAGACTGTGGTTCGTTTGTTTCCATCAGAGGCAAAGTCATACATCCAACAATCAGCTGTTCCTCTCGCATCCGAAACTCATGGAGGAGAGGATGTTGCGATCCTGGCTAGAGGTCCGATGTCTCATCTCATCCACGGGGTCCATGAACAAAACTACATCGCACATGTGATGAGGTAGATTACTCGCTGTAGCGACAAGTTGATGCTCCCTTAGCATTTTCCCCTACATGTGCTCAAGTATTGTGACCGCTAGGTAGCGCTCGTGTTAAGGCGATGTGAAACATAGTTGAATTTGGTACCTAAAAATAACACTGTTTATATTGAGTATGATAGAACAAATAGATAAACTAGCTTTTTGGTAAACTGTGGGAAATGGAAAGTCAGTCTAAACAAAAAATGGGTGAAGTAGTAAAAATGATAAGAACCACTGATGTAGAATAAGGCAATTGGAGGGATTTTTCCTTTTTGAATCTTTTTGGTTTTCCATAGTACCGAAATCATTCAGGAAAATATCTGCCCTACTTTCTGTTTCCGTAACTATAGTTCGCATCTTTATTTTAGATACGCCTCGTGTGTTGGGGATGTTCCTGGTCATTGTGGAGTGGCGAACTTTGCTGTGGAACCGGTTCCTTCCGAAAGCACACCAGTGGCAGCAGATTTCCTGGGTTTGCAGTTGGACCCAGTTCAAACCGAAGTTGCTCTTTACGTTCAATTTGTGTTACTGCTATGTATGGTGGTCTTTACTATATTCTTGGGATTCATTTATAAAAATAAACCGAAAAAGGTTAAGCCAGCTCTTCATAGCTCAAATAATGAGGCTTATAGTGGAGAGAAACTGTGAAAGGTTTAAACCACTGCGTTTTGTATCGACTAACCTGTCGTTTTCGCGATCGCACTTTAATTTCTGCACTGTAGCCTTTAATGTGCCAAAGTACAGTACGTTTTGGAATGAAATCGGCTGGTACTTTCAATAAAACTTCACTGTTAAACTTGTAAGACTTTGTCGAATTTTCTGTGTGGAAAAGTATATTGTGACATGTGCACAGAGAAGCTTATTAAAAGGTATTGTGTGATTTAGTTTTTTGACCAAGTCGTCGTCAAATTACAAGCAGTTTGATGCAAGCAGGCGTGGACTCATCTGGGTTGTTGTTATCTGACAAACGTCGCTAAACAGTAAACAAGAAGTTTTTGTTCCGGACGAATAACTCGGTCTACGAAACAGCTGATAAAAGAATCGTGACGTCAGATGCAGATGACGCGCGAAATGGCGGATTTGAGATAACAACAGGAAAAATTAGAACAGAGGATATTTGTTTAATTTCGTTATTTGGGCCAAAAGTTACCATTTAAGCTCAGTTTCTGCCTTGATAGCATTAACTGATCTTTGATACATTTTATCAATTTCGTATTTGTGAAAGAACTTGTAGTTAACCGTGTTTAACCTGTGGCTGGCGTTTTTGTGACAACTTCGCAACTGAAAACAACAAAGGTTTAACAAACCTACCAGAATGGATGTTCTACAAAGTGCCATAGCGCAGTACATTTTCTGTGCAAATGAAGTGGTACATTTCAAAATGGGTATATATGTGTTTTTTTACACTCTGTACAGTTTGTAAATGGGTTGCAACTTGCAACATTAAGCATACACTGTGAAGTTTAAAAATTAATATTTTGGTTTTTGTACCCCATAACACAAATAAACCTACAGAGCTTCAAAAACAGAAAAACTGTTTGGGACAAAATATAATCGTGTTCCTTAACAGTTAACACCCAGATAGTCTTTGCTCTTCAGTGAGATTAATTGAAGACTAAACTGTTCATGAAATGTGTCTCTTTAAAGCTGAATATTTTTATGTTTATAGTGCAAAGTGTGAAAGACCTGGCATCTGAAGATAACTTTTTTCAACCAGATATGTCACATCAGATTTTCGGTGAAAAGTAAGTAAATGGTATAGACCAGGTGTGGTGAACACAACAATCATGATCGACAAATCGAAAACTGGTTAATTGTGTCTAATTTTGTGTAGTCTTTACAAGATATGTACCAATGGCTATCTCAATCAATATTCTTGTGAAATAAAATGTCCATCAAACGGGTTGGTTACATATGTGCTTTACTGCCTTTTGCGATAGACTTGCTGCAAACATTTTTTTACTAAGAGTTGAATTATGACATTGCTTCATATTACCAACGAGCTGACAAAGTGAAAACAAATTCCTGTCATTTTCATGCGGTGAAAATTGGCCACCCCTGGTACAGACAGTTTCTGGAAAATTAGCTAGTTGGTTTTATTTTGCAGGGAGCAAATATTTGGATTTAAAAAACTGAGAATAAATTTGTTCTATGCTGCAAGCACTCTGCATATCTATGTCAACATTAAGTATGAAAAAAAACTGAATCCCAAATATGCGGAAGGTGTTGAGGTGAGTGGAATTTACACTGACGTCATGAGAAACTTTAACTTTGCACTTTTTAATGGTAATTTTAACTCCACAATGGTTTGGGATGTTTACCTGCTTTAAAAATTCCTAAATTTGACAAAACCAGCCCTAAAACATAACAACATTGCCTTCAAAGACAACTTGTATCAAGGCTGAGGCTCCGATTTAAAATTAGGTTTGTTTTTGATATTTTTGTAGCCTGACAACATCATGATGAAGCTAAAAGATGTATTGCCACCCAAGTTTTCTGAGAACATTGATGAATTTTCATCACAACTTGAAAAACAAGCTTCATTTCATCCCCATGGTGAACTCATAAACACTTACAAAAGACAGGGAAAAGAAAAGTCTCTAAAAAGGACATTTCAAGTGTATAAGGTACAGAAAATATTTGTTTGCAAAAAGTATTGTTTAGTGTAATCATGGTGGGAAGAAGTGTGGAAACGGTGAAGCTCCTTCCCGGGAAATTTTTTGTTTTTGTAACAGGAACTTCGGGATTTGCCAAAAATTGGCAGAACATTTTTGTTGGCTTCCCGGGAAATTTGCATTTTTTCTAGCCCTGAGTGTAATGTACAAGTACTAGATTATTATGTCATTCGTACATGCAAAATGGTAGATGCAAAAACAGCAAAGATTAGCGCTAACAGTCTCTGATGTTGAACAGTTTTTTGGTTTCCTTTGTACTATTAAGTAGTGTTACAAATTTTTTTCACACTTTAGGCTGACGTAACCTGCCCTGGATTTAAAGAATATCACATGCGAATGGAAAGTTTTATTTTGTGGTTCATCGATGCTGCATCTTACATTGATGCAGATGATGATAAGTGGGATTTCTATACTGTGTAAGTTGGATTGCATAATTTAAACCCTTGAGAATCGTGGTCACCATAACCGCGCATAAAAATAATTACTTGGGAGACAATACTGTTGTTTAGCTTTTTGTAAAATTAGGGTAACATTTTGGTCAAGCTTTAACCCACTCCACTGGCATTTTAGGTTTGAAAAGATTGTTAAAAGTGGAATAACAACATACAATTTTGTTGGATATTCAACCTGCTACAGATTTTATGCCTATCCTGACAAATGCAGACCAAGAATAAGGTGAGTTTATAAATGTGGTTCCAAAACAGGATTTTTTCATTTTTACAAACTAAAAACAATTTCAGTCAATCATACTGTTTCTGTCAGGTATGTGATTTATGTGGTATTTGGTTATCTGAGTCAATGTTTAATTTTGTATTCGAACATCTTTTTTAGTCTGACAAAGTAGTCGTTCTTATAAGGCATAGTATAAAAAAACAGCGTCAAAATTTACCTGCTTTCTGCAATGTACATTACGATTTATTTTACTTGCAGCCAAGTCCTGGTGTTACCAATTTATCAGAAACAAGGTCATTGCACCTCATTACTTTCCACCATCTACCAACAATACACAAATGACAGCAGTGTGATAGACGTAACTGGTGAGTGGGTTGTTTTGTATTATTTTTTAGTGCAATTCTCCAAACCCAGCCACAATTTTGCTCAGTGTGTGTACAAATGACACATATTCTCTTGTTCTTCAGCAGGTATGCATGATTCAAGGCTGGCATGAGAATTCGCATGAAAGAGGGGCCCAAATTTTGCCTACCCTTTAAGAAGTTTAACTGACATTGTAAATCATCACAACAGTTTGCTAATACTTTCACAGAGTTGGCTATAGTTGTTCAAAAATGTGCTTGTTAGTCTTATTAAAACGCCATAAAAAAACCTAACAAGTTCTGCATGGCATGTGGCATTTCATTATTCTGTTTGCATTCTTACTTTACAGCTGAAGATCCCTCTGACAATTTTCAGCGAGTGCGTGATTTTGTTGATGCAAAAAACCTTGCACAGTTGGAGGCTTTCTCTCCTAAGAAGCTCCAGGGATCGTATTCAAAAGAAATGGAAAAGTCAGCAAGGGAACACCACAAAATCAACAAGGTATTGTTAAACTTTTCTACATGTTAACATGACTGCCTTGTGCTCACAAGGTTGTGGGTTCTGTCTGTTTTCTTGAGCAAGAAACAAAAGGTGCAGTAGAGCTTAATGGGTTGGCCCAAATTTAGTTTTCGAAGTGACCAACTTCAAAAAAGCGAAAAAATCATCCAATGGAAAGGGCAGCATGATAGTAGACTTATTTCTTAGTTGTTTCACACCAAAAAGTAAGATGAAACGAACAAACACTAAACAAACCACTGGACAAACTACCATAAACCTTTTATTGTATCTATTATGTTTTTGCAGAGGCAGACCCGTCGGATATATGAGATTCTGCGTCTAAGTCACACAAATGAAAATAACGACGATGAATTTACTAAGTATCGCTTGGCGGTGAAGGAACGAATCAATCGACCCTACAAGGTGAAAAACAAACAACAAAATTTTCTTCCCAAAGCAATATTACCTGGGACTTTCCCAAAGAATGTTGCTTTATTTAAAGCATTCTGGGCAAACACCACTGGGGACTTTTGCCCAAACTCTTTTTTCTCAGGGGAAAGTCATGAACTTGTTTCACAGGGAATGTTTGGTGTACTTTTTTCTCAGGGGATAATTTTAACTCTGAAATGTCTGCTATACCTTCGGGTGCAAATCTTTTTGCACCCGTCCCAAAACGAACATGTTCACTGGGAGTTTTATTTTTTCCATTGTTGCCACTCTATAGTTTGCTTGATTTAACTATGTTTTTTTATTCTTAGAATGAGAGTCTACGCAAAAAATCGCGCCTTCTACATGAACAGCTTGTTCCACCATGTGAGGAGCGCCATCTAATATTGCAGAAGGAATTTGATCGTTGTGTGGAGGAATATAGAAAAGTGGTGGCACGCCTTCAAGCATGTTGAACTTTGCTCTAGTTCACTTTAACATTCTTTACAAAGTTCTTATTTCCTTGAAAGGGTTTCTTGAATACTGCCAACTTTTTTTGCTCACGCATTTCATTTCATTGATTTTGAATGTGCTTTTTGACAAGTAAACCCTGATGCCCCAGAAATTGTAAGCTAAAGTTTTTATGTTCTGAGCAGTGAACTTGTCAGGTTGTTGGTTAATAATACTGTTTCTGTTATCTCTTGAGAAACTATAGCAGCATTGTTTTAACCCAGTGGAACCGGAGGGGTCAAATCAAGCATAGTCCCCAACTTCCAAAAAAAAACAGAACTTTTACTTTCAAAAAGGAAAAATGGAACAGTAAAACAGCCCACTCACTTTGTATAATGTGCTCAGGCGTTGTTCAACATGTCTAATGCCAGGTAAACAGACAAACCCTAAACCACCTCACAACCAGAATTAAAAGTCAAAACTTGTTTGGTGACTGAGTCACAGTAAATTCTGCAACCTAACAGTAGCACAAACTTACCAGGAATCTCACAGCACCAAATTTTAGTTCATTTTTTAAACATAAAGGTCAAGTTCACTCAAGAGAGCTGTACCATAACAGTTTCTGTACTAAGAAGAGTTTCTTAAAACCTCAAAACGGTTGCAAATGTCTTGCAATTGTTCCATCAGGTGTTGACCTTCTGAAGTCAAAAAGCTGTTTACTGTTTGGACCAGCATTAAAAATACAGCAATGTGTTACTGCTACATTGAACCAAATCCATGCTTGAAATTTTTCTGTCCCTTGGCGGTGCCAAGTGCATTTTTCACAGGAATCGCAAAGTAAATTGTTGGTGGTTTTAACACAACAATTTGACTAGGATGAGTAATAGACCTTACTGAAGTCCAAACTTACCTGACAGCAATTACCAAGGTAAAACAACTTAAATGTGGAACAGTGGGTCAGAAAAACTGTATAAAAACCTGTCACTTCACACCTGAAGATTAAAATGAACACAAATCCATAGAAAACAACACCTCTAGTGTTAAAAAGCGACCAGGTCACAAAAACATCAACTTGTTTTAAAAACTATGATTGGATTACAAAAATCATTGTAAAAACTTATAAAAAAGGCACTTTCAAACAGCAACTCATGTAGTACTACAGCTGGCAGTGCAGAAGCACCAAGTTGGCCTAGCAGCATGACATTAGGCAAGCTTTTTTGAAGAACTTGAAAATAAAATTTGGCAGTCTATCGCTTCAGGTTTGGCTTTGGCATGCAAACATCAGCAAAAAAGTTGTGTTGCAGCGCAGTTTTGGCAGTGATTCTTTGAACAGGATCATAAACTATCATTTTCTGAAAAAGGAACAATTAAGTTAAAGGTAATAACTTGTGTCTGCAGTTTCTAGATTTCTGACATGTTGTATTCCTGCCATATTTGACACTGCAGCAACAAAAATAGTGCTTCTAGAGACTGGTTCTTGTCTGACAAAAGCTCCCAAGTATGTTTCTGCATAAATCTAGTTTAGCTTTACCAGTTATCCACAGTCTAACATACAAAAATAAAATATACATTATGTGAAAATAGTAGCCTATTTGCTGGACCATATTTACCTCTACTAGATTTATTCCACAGGGATCCAAATTGGGAAACACTGATTGGAATGACTGTTGTGGCCATTGTGGAAATTTGTTTTTAAAATCTGGTAAAGAAGTGACACCGGGCCAAATGCTCTCTGTCGGTGTTCCAAGGGTTCGGAATATTCGAAACAACTGATCAATTTCAGAGTCACCCGGAAACAAAGTCTTTTTGTGGATCTGTAATACAATATGTGTAATTATGCACGCATAAAGCAGTGTCTCTTAAGCTTTTTCTTCAAGATATCTTTAGAAAAAATGGTTTGACATTCAGCGTACCAGAAAAAAGAATTCATTAAAGATGCCCTTTGAAAATTAACACGGTGTGACACAAAGTTTGAGAACCACCACAATAAAGGCACAAGGATCCCCATGAAAGAAGGGGTGCAGGTCAAACACCAACATCAGTCTCCAGATAACAAAATTGTTACTAAGCTGTACCAGCCTGGGGTCATTTTCATCAAAAGTTAAACATAGATCACTAGCTGTTGTTCAGACAACCAGGATATATCAGTTGTGGTTAAACAACGCAACTTGGCATGTGTGTTATAAAATAAAAATAAAAACATCTTACTAACCATTTCAGAAAAGATACAACCAATACTCCAAATGTCCACGGCAGCAGAATAATACTTGGACCCAAGCAGAATTTCAGGTGGTCTGTACCACAAAGTGATAACCTGTCAAAAAAACAACAGTTAGTAAACCTTTCAAAGCTTCCACCTTGTAGCAATATATACAAGACTTACTTCATGGGTATACATGCGGACAGGGACACCAATAGCTCTGGCAAGACCAAAATCGGCTAGTTTAATGTGACCAACATCATCAATCAATAGATTTTGTGGTTTTAGGTCCCTGTGCAGGACTCTGTGGGAATGACAGTAAGCGATGCCCTGCAGCAACTGGTGCAGGTAACTCTGCAACAATTCAAAAAAAGTATTGTTAAATTTTTACTCTTTGTTTTGGTGAAATTGTCCGAAGTAAAAAAGATGAAAATGGTTTTTGTGTTTTGTTATGAAAAAAATAGTATTTTGATAGCAATAATCAGTCATATCTAAATATGCTGGCCCTTATAGTTGTTTTAAGTGACATACTTTCTCATTCAAATGTTTCAGCAATAAATAATGTCTTCATAAGCGATACAATGAGGTTCACACCAGACACACAAGCGCGCTGCATAAACATGAAGATAAGAAGGCACCACAGAACAGATTGGAAAAGACCTATACATAAGTTATAGCATAAACATTTGAATAATAAAGCACGTCACTTTAACAACTATTTGAGTCAGCACATTTTTGATAAAAGTTTGAAACTGATCTGTGATCGGTCTTTTAAATAATCAGTCACATTTCTGTCCTAACAACTATAATACTTCAATTCACCTTAGCAAGAGGCAGCGGCAAACCTGAAGTCTGATCATCCATAAATTTCTTAAGGTCCTTACTTAAATATTCAAACACCAAATACAATTTCATCTCACTATGTATGACGTCCATTAGTCTGAAATATACAAATGCACAACTATTACCCAAAAAATGTCTGGTTAAATCACTTTGTAAAATTGAAACATTTAACTTCAAGTCTGGCAACACATGCAAAATTTAAAACAGCAGATTCAAAACTAAAGACTGTCATCTGTTCAAAGTTGTTTACCTTACAATATTGGGATGGTCAAGTTCCTTAAGAAGAGAGATTTCCCGGATTGCAGTACTTGGTACTCCTTCAGTTTCACTGAAAATTTAAAAAAAACAAAGTTTTTAATGAACAATATCGTAAGCCACTGTTACTATAATTTGGTTGTACCAAAAATGTTAAACTGCTCACTAGTTCAACACATGAATTGTGTGAATGGTTTATCAATCCTTTAGCTTATGTTTAGGTTTTGGCCACAGAAATGGAATTTAGAAGTTCTAGATGGAGTGCGACATGCAAAATAATTTCAGTGCAGTACTCGGATTAGGGCATAGCGTAAATGGAACAGGCAATAAAACACAGTCAACACATGTTAATTGAAGGTGCAGACCATGGTCTATATCAGTGGTTCTCAACTTTTATCAGTGCCTGAGCCAAATGTAAGACTTTGTACGGAGTCGCATAAAATGACTTAATCTTAATGCTTTTTAAACAATGACTTTACTTGCGGTAACAATTGAAACAAACTATTACCATTGTTATGTAACAATAATGATAGCCATCCAAACATCATGATGACGAGAATATTTTATGGAGAAACAATAAATTATGTAAAAACAAAGTCTTCTCGATATTTTGACCGTATTGGCACAAGCGATTCTGTAGGCACAAACATGACTTTTACAGTATTGTGAGAGCCACAAGAAGAGTAGTTAGGAGCCGCGGTTGAGAACCATTGGTCTATATGATTGATTGTGGCACCTCTGGCCGCTGCTCTAAACAATGCCTTTGCCAAATCTAGGAGATTTCACAACATTAGCAAATATTTTCGATATGTTTTGATTGCATAACTCTAATTAAATACAAATTTACAAAAATAGCAACTTTTAGAATACAGTCAATGTTAATGATATCAATGCTTTAAAACAAAGAGATTGCAAAACTTGGATCACAAAATGTATTGGAATATGAATTCATAAACCAAAAAAATTCATGTTGGGGTAATTTTTTTTCTCGATAAGGGTTAAAAACACAAAAGAGAAAAAATTATCCACTTCTAAACTAGTTTTGGGTTGTTGCCACAATTTAATAAAATTCCGGGAATTCAAGAATGCAATTTTGCTAGGAAATCCCACGAATTTCATGCTTATTGCTTCTTACATTAAATCAGTCATATCAAAATATATTGCTAAAAATCTTAGATACCTGCAAAATCAGCACCAACTAATTGTAGACAAAAACTACATTTACAAATATGCACTTATATGTAGGGTTCCCTCCCGGGAATAAGTCAACGGAAAATTCCCGGGAATATAGCAACAATGCAAAACTAACTTAGAAAGAGATAATTTTTTTCTCTTTTTTTGCTTTAAACCGTTATGCATTGCAACAGTGATGTTACATGACAAACTCGCTAAAGTAGATGTTTTTAGCTAACATAAACTAATTTTAGTTATCGCAATGAAGCAATTAGGCACGAAAAAATTGGCAAATTATTTTGTCAGGATCAGGGAAATTTTTTTTTTCCAAAATCCCGGGAATAAAAAACACAAAAATAGAGAAACCCTACTTACGTGTCCAGCCGAATTTTTTTTAGTGCAACCATTTTTCCTGTCATTTTGTCCAGTGCTTTGTAGACAATCCCATACGTTCCTTCACCAATTTTTTCAATTTTATGAAATCCGTCCATGGTTTTTACTTCTTATTCAATTTCGGAAAGTTGACCTGCACATAAAATCCTGTTTAAAACACTTATTACAAAAAGACTGAATTAGACTACTTTTTGGCATTGAACTACTTTTGTCTAAATTGGCGTTAAGTTAACCAGGAGATTCAACACAATTTGCATTTTTTACACTTACGGAAATCTTTACACGACGTTCTGTGGCTGCCACTGAATTTTACGAAGAAAGTAACAAGCTGTCTTCTTTCTATTTAGATTTTAAACTACAAAGCTAATCAAAATGCATTAAACATTTTTTCGCAGATGCGGTGAACAAATTGATTGNTTTTACAGTATTGTGAGAGCCACAAGAAGAGTAGTTAGGAGCGGCGGTTGAGAACCACTGGTCTATATGATTGATTGTGGCACCTCTGGCCGCTGCTCCAAACAATGCAGTTGCCAAATCTAGGAGATTTCACAACATTAGCAAATATTTCGATATGTTTTGATTGCATAACTCTAATTAAATACGAATTTACAAAAATAGCAACCTTTGGAGTGCAGTGTGCCAGTTTAGAAAGTTAATGAAATCAATGCTTTAAAACAAAGAGATTGAAAAACTTGGATCACAAAATGTATTGGAATATGAATTCATAAATCAAAAAAATCCATGTCAAGGTAATTTTTTTCATTTGATAAGGGTTAAAAGCACAAAAGAGAAAAAATTATCCACTTCTATATTAATTTTGGGTTGTTGCCATAATTTAATAAAATTCCCAGGATTCATGAATGCAATTTTGCTAGGAAATCCCAGGAATTTCCCGTCGGGTATATGAGTTATTAATACATCATGCTTATTGCTTCTTACATCAAAAATTTTTTAGATACCTGCAAAATCAGCACCAACTAATTGGAGACAAAAACTACATTAACAAATATGCACTTATATGTAGGGTTCCTCCCGGGAATATGTCGACGGGAATTTCCCAGGAATATAGCAACAAATGCAAAACTTAAACCGTTATGCATTGCAACAGTGATGTTAAGTGACAAAACTCACTGAAGTAGATGTTTTTAGCTAACATAAACTAATTTTAGTTATCGCAAAGAAGCAATTAGGCACGAAAAAATTGGCAAATTATTTTGTCAGGATCAGGGAAATTTTTTTTTTCCAGAATCCCGGGAATAAAAAACACAAAAATAGAGGAACCCTACTTACGTGTCCAGCCGAATTTTTTTTAGTGCAACCATTTTTCCTGTCATTTTGTCCAGTGCTTTGTAGACAATCCCATACGTTCCTTCACCAATTTTTTCAATTTTATGAAATCCGTCCATGGTTTTTACTTCTTATTCAATTTCGGAAAGTTGACCTGCACATAAAATCCTGTCTAAAACACTTATTACAAAAAGACCGAATTAGACTACTTTTTGGCATTTAACTACTTTTGTCTAAATTGGCGTTAAGTTAACCAGGAGATTCAACACAACTTGCATTTTTTACACTTACGGAAATCTTTACACGACGTTCTGTGGCTGCCACTGAATTTTCCGAAGAAAGTAACAAGCTGTCTTCTTTCTATTTAGATTTTTAACTACAAAGCTAATCAAAATGCATTAAACATTTTTTCGCAGATGCGGTGAACAAATTGATTGCAAAAAATAGCGGCAAAAATGTTGGTTCCTAGCTCTCATACGACAACCGGTTTCTATCATCCATTTTATCATCCCTTAATTCTATGCTTATAAAGGAAGGCGGCAGCAAAAACAAAAAGCGTATTTTTTATGAAACTATAACAATTGGTGTAAAACTGCAACCGTTGCAGCAGTTTCGTCACAACAAAAGTTTCACCGAGAACCACAACATTGGGCCACAAGAATCACGTTTGTGCCTGTACAAAATCAGTGTACATAAATCTTTAATCCATAAAACAAACATTTTAATGTTATGTATTGTTCATTCCGACATGCTAAACATCTTTATCGACCTAAATATTGTTAACCGATGTTTTACCTGCGTCATGACATCGTAACAAAACAGCTGGTTTTCTATGTTTTCTATAGTTTTAATGCACAGTAGCAATGCAGCGAAAAAGGAAACCAACTTGATCGCAGGGAATGGCGCCCTGTTGTTGTTTACTTTGTCAGACGTGTGAATTGCGGCTGTGTTAAAATTTCTTGACAGAACGTATTGGTTTGTATAGTCTCAATTTAAATGATATTTCTGCATTTGTCAGTTAGTGGGTTTGCGATTTTTGTTGACAGATGACAACTATCTTATATCGTTATTTGAGAAACAATTAATTGTCATCAACTTGTAACATGGTGATTTTAGTGTGGTTGTCTAATTTCTGTTGCACACAAAGAAATGTCAAATTACTTTCTTTTCAGAATCATTTGAAAACATTTTAGTTGGTCCAGTAATAATACAATGAAATATTTTAGAATTTTTCTTTTATTGTGCTTGTTTGTGACTGCTATATTATGTACAATGTTGTGGCACTCCTCTTCCAAAGGGTACATTCGTTCTTCATATGGCAAAATACACACATTACCTCAATACTATCAACATGATGGTCCGTTTATAATGCAAGTTGTGTATAATCGCATCGGAAAGTGTGGAAGTCGGTCTCTGAACACAATTATCCATTCACTGTCAAGAAAAAATGAATTTACTTTCTACACATCAACGGTCGGCAATGTTACAAGGCCAAAAATTTTAGATCTTATGGATGAAATTAAAGTAATAGAGAGTTTGCCAACACCGATGCTTTACACACGACATATACACTTTGTCAACTTTGAAAAGTTCGGCTATCAGCAACCGGTGTACATCAATGTGATACGCGATCCTATTGAGCGGTTCACGTCCCAGTATTACTTCAAGAGATTTGGTGACAACCATCTCGGGACGTCCAGATTAGCCAGACCATGGCACGATGGAGAAAAAGACCTTGACATTAACACCTGTGTGTTGCAAAACTACAGCGAGTGTTCTGGACTAAAACTCTGGTATGTTGTCCCATACTTTTGTGGCCAATCACCGATTTGCAGGGAACCTGGCAGAGATGCATTAGCGAGAGCCAAGCGTCATTTGGTGGACAACTATTTGTTAGTGGGGGTGCTTGAGGACTTTGAAGGCACATTACAGGTTTTAGAGAAACTTCTGCCAACCTACTTCTCAGGAGCAGTCAAAATATGGAAAAAAGTTGAAAGCAAGACTGTCAAAAACACTGCAACAAGACATAAAGTTCCATTGACGCCTGAAGCTTATGCAGTTTTGCGAGACAAAATGAAGTTGGAATATGAATTTTATGACTTTGCTTTTGGATTATACAGACAACTGAAAGTGTTTCAATTAGGGCTGTCAATATGAAATCCCTACCAAAACCTTAAGCATATTGCTTTCTATTCTGCCTTAACTAGTGTTCAGTGAATACTAAATGTGCATCTAGTGTTCTGTGAACAAATTGCAGGGTGTCACTGCATGGTACGAACAAGTTTGTTTTGTTATCGCATACCAAAACCTTTGCATATATCCGTATGTTTTTCCATTTATGTATGTTGACTGCAATGTAAATATGATGCACCAAAGTGCGATACATCAACACTGCTTTATATTATTGTGCTGCTTTTGACTCACTACCTTTTTGGGCATTTTGTTTTGCAATTAAAATATCATTTATTGTTTACAGTTTTTGTGCTTTGAACTTTTGTTTGGTGCGTAACTATCATAATTAGCCTGGTACTTTTTCATTTTTGTTGCACCTAAATATGGTAGTTGCAAACAATATCGTGCTAAAGTTTTAGACACAATCAATTGCTACTTTCATGCAAGTGTT
>QXVZ01022432.1:0-12191 GCA_008931825.1 Phallusia fumigata | reverse complement strand
CGAAAATTGGTGTGAGTGGAAAAGAAGGTAGGGAAAGGTGGGAGGCGTGCGCATATATGCGTTGGGTCATAGACAGCAGTAAAATAACCCGAAAGCGCGATCAGGCCGCTAAGATAGTCGACTGGTTAGTGCAAATGTCTCGTTGTGGGTTCCTAATCCCAAAATTTAATTTCCTGTGCTTTATTTAGGAAATCTAAGCGAAGACGATGTATGGAACTAAATCAAAGTTACGAATTGGTGCAAAGCGTTTTCTTTTGCAATTCCTTGCACCAATCCAATGCAAAGAAGAGCGTGAAAGCCGTGCAATGGCATCAGAGACACTGAGAATGTTACGTGGCGAGTAATGATGACATCTACAGTTTCATGGCCTAAATGTGCATGTTTGGAGTTTTAACCAGCCGATCACATTATTTACTTCCATTTTTTGAGGCAGGTATCTGCTGCTAGGCTCACTAGTAACATAGCATTAAGGTGGGTGGGTGCTTAGGAATCGAGAAAAAGAGGCCACAAATAATGCTATCGATTTAACCACTGTCTTTCTTCTTATCATTTAGTGGTTTCCACATTAGTAACTTGAAACGTACTAAGTTAACTGTCTGCACGGACCACTGCTAGCATATCAGTAGCTTTACAACGTAGCTGCAACATGCATTTAGGGTGAAAATGGCGTGTGTTTGATATATTAAGATTAGGGCTTAGCGTGCAAGAAAAATAAGCCAGGACTTTTTCAACCATTAGCAGAGACGCACACAAACAGTTTAACACAAACCATAGTTCACATAAGCATGTTTCGCTGCTTAGCAGCGTTACCTTAGCGTCAAGCTGCCCTGCATAGCAACACAGTTAACATCACATCAACTTACCTACAAGCGATATAACCACCACGAGGAAATCAAACACATTCCATGGGACAGTGAAATAATATAAACGTAAGCCGATCAATTTTAAGGTGGCCTCGATCACAAAGATAGCTGCAAAAAAGTGTCAAGAACATTTTAAAACGTGACGTCATGCAATGCCTATGACGTAATATGCCCGTCTCGTAAACTTACTTATGAATCCGAGATTGAAGTATTGGAGCCATTCGGTCATTTCTTTTGACATGTTGTTGTGCTCGATCGCCATGACAACCAGGTTGAGCATGATCATCGCCATGACAGCGACCTCGAATTTTCGTGACGTCACAATGTCATAGATCTGTTACGTGACACATGTTATAAGCGTTAGGAAGAGGAAAATTTCTACTCATCAACAAGTGGACAACAAGAATGGTTTGCTGACCTTATTTGCCAACTTGCTTTTCGGCCTGGGAATCGGTTTCTTTGGTGTTTTCGACGCCATCTTCTTCATAGCGTCGTAATATCTCTGCTGTTCTTCGGTCAGAAGAAACGCTGCGTCCTTGCCTCCTAATAAACAAGAAGAGCATAAGAATAATTGCAGTATCGTCTTGTTAAACTGTTCGAAAAACAGCAATCGACCTTTATAGGTAAGCAATTATACACCAAATACCTGTAGCAACCGCATACTTGACACTTGATGATTCTTACTCAAATTGAAGAAAAAAAATAAACACAGACGATCAACTTGTCATAAGAGAAACGTACAAAGGCATTTAATCGGCCGAGAAAAATATAATGCTACAAAAAACTGACCAGCGCCTGATTGAGTCTTGCTTTTCTGCTGGTTAAAGTTGTCGATAATCACTCCAATGAACAGGTTGAGGCTGAAGAAAGCGCCGAAAATGATGAAAACACCGAAGTATGCGTAACTGTAGAAACTCGCTTCATACGACGGCTGTTGCTCCTTGCCAGTTACATCAATGGCGCTTTCCATTATCTCAAGCCACCCGTTGAAAGTTGCAACCTACACGTAAATAATAAGTTTTTATTGATGTACGCCTTCGTCCATATATCTTGGTTTTTACGCGTAAAGCGGGTTTCCGAACGAGCTTCGTGTGTTTTAATGCCAAAGTAATTTACCAACGATGATGGCATGAGTTGTTGTCGAAACGTTTTGTGAATAAAGCATGTCGTTTTTAATAACTATTTGTGGCGGCATATTTTAGATGAAAGTAAATTTCTGGACTTTTCTAAAATAGTTACTTCAACATACAAAACAACATGGTTACAACACCAGCAATATAAACGGTTTAATTTTCGGTTTAACTTGTGTTGAATATATCAATAATTTTTGCATGAAGTTGTGCAGTCAGTATAAGAAAATCACCTGCATCAAAGCCAAGTATCCACGAATCGAGCTGTCGAAATTGACACTGGGAACTTGCCAGTTGATATCCGTGGTGTTCAGCCTGCAAAACAACATTACAAGGTTAGTTGCAAATCCTAAACTATTCTTTATATCATAACCCTAAGTCATTTTCTTGGGGGTAAAAGTCAGTTTGCTGCAGTGATTATATATTGCCTAAAACATATACGTTGTGTGTTTGTAATTCAGTTTCAAGTCAAATATATGAGTTTATCATACTCGTTCACAGTATAATGTCGTCGCACCCACAAATTTCACCACAAAAACTCCTCACCTACTTTTACTCCAATTTTACTTTAGACCTCACCGAGAAGCTTGATTTAAAACATGTTTAATATTCCAAAAATAAATAGACAGACAAAACCCAAATCCAAAACTCAAAAGGATTTAAAAAATACCTGCCTTTGGTTCAGGCTAAAAAGAACAAAATCTAACCATTGGCTGCATTGCAGACATTCCTTCTTGTCAGTCACTGCCGGCAGAATGTTTCTGGTGGCAAGTTCCGGAGGGATCTCCCCGTTCAGATACCGCATGAGCTGCGTGTTGTTGGGGTTGCACTGCTCCCACAAGGTGGCGTTCACGTAGCGGGGGTCGGTGGGGTCAGAGTAGCGGCGGGGCAAGATGTCACTGGTTGGTATGGAAACGCACCGGCCGAACTGTCCCCCGAACAGGTTGACCCCGAGAATGCTGGAAAGTTTGGAAGATGTTAAAGCCAATGATGGAAAAGGTATCGGGGCTTGCAAGTAACCTCAGAATAAAACTTGAAAACGACGCAAAAACTCAATATTTAAAACTTGCAAATGAAGTAAGTTTANAAGTTTGGAAGATGTTAAAGCCAATGATGGAAAAGGTATCGGGGCTTGCAAGTAACCTCAGAATAAAACTTGAAAACGACGCAAAAACTCAATATTTAAAACTTGCAAATGAAGTAAGTTTAACTTATTTTGCTAAAAATTGCCTTTTACACTTAATTACGTTATAGTGACGACATAATGAAAAAATTACGGCGTTTTATGACGTCATGCATAGTTTTACTGATTTTTCAACCATTTCTGTTTTTGCGTCATATAGCTATTTAAACTAGTTATAGAGATCACTTTAAAAAAATTTTACGCATGTTTAAATGGATCATCGAATACGTCTAGAGTGCGTATACTTGTCACAGGAATGGCTGCTCGTACAAAAAATATTTCTTGACCGTGTCTTAGGCCAAGTTTAAAACAAAATATTGTTTTTATTGCCACCAACCTGAATATCAGCCAAAACATGACACAGACCATGAACACGTGACCGATAGACGGAACCGCTCGAATTAGGGCGTCAACAACAATCTGCATAACAACAGAAAATAGTAACGCTGATTTTAATTACCGCCAGATAGCGCTCTTACCTTCATTCCTTCGAATCTGGACAGAGCTCTCAGCGGTCGCAGTGCACGGAAAGTTCTCAGCACTCTCAACGCGCTTAAGTTCATGTGCTCGTTCGATACCAGAGTCAAATTCATGATTGAGATCTGTTGGGATTATACAACAAGATTTTTATAAGTGCCGTTGGGTTTTTTGAGTGAATTTAACGTAATTTTTAAAATACAAATCTTTGCCGAAACAGTAATAAAAACGAGTATTTTATGTTTTTAACCAGTGGTTCTCAACCATTCATTCCATGAACCCGTTTATTTGAAGCTAAAATCACCCCGACTAGAAATTTAGTGTGAAACGTTTGTCTAACAACTGTTGATAAACCTTATTGTTAAATAACATTTTAAACAAAATTCCAAACTTGCAAATACAAAATTCCCCTGGTTGAAAACCATATTAACGTTAAAAAGGAAATAGCCCCTCTTGTCTAATGTTTAGGCAATTTTAAATGTAATAAATAGGTTCATGAAATACAACGAGATGTTATGTACAAGTGCTTCCAGGTAATAAAGACGTACTCATGTCTTTTTATTACTGTTCCCAACTAACAAGGTGTAGTCTCGAACATTCTAACCTGCGGTGGGATTCGAACCCACGACGCTAGCCCACTTCGACTTACCAGGACTATAATGAAATCGAGTATACACCAGGGATTCGTAAAGTAGAACTTGAATCCGTATCCCAACCACTTTATCACCATTTCGACAGCGAAGAAAACGCAGCAGAAAATGTCGATGGCTCGCACAACTCGTAACATGGCGGGGCGTGATTCGAGGTGAACGTCTTCCAAGGCCTGTGGAATGCATGAAGTTGAGATTCGATGTTATTGTTGGAAGTTATAAAGGACATCTGTTTGTCTAAAAGGAGGTTTATTTTAACAATTCGGTTTGGGTAAATGGGGTTTTGTCGGTATATTTTTTAATTTTATTATGATATTAAAGTTGTGCAGGTCATGGTTGTAAGTTGTAAAGTTAATTAGCTATAAGGCGGTTTTATTCTCACAAGTTATAGGTTTTGGCGAAAGGGCTTTCGATTAATTATTCTCAGTGCATTTAAACAACAAGACAACAGCGTACAAATGTTAAACACACAAGTACTGGCCTGTTTTTTCATTGAAACTATTTAATACCATAAATCGTGTGCCTGATTGAAAACTACCACAGGTATAGCATTTTTTTATTAGTTTTCCCCCTAAACTCGGAATATGTACCAGAGTAGCACTGCTCAACAGAATGCAGAAAATCACGACGTTGTCAAAATGTCGATGGACGACGACTGCGTGCGACACCTTGCGGATGCGCCCCCACACCCCACGTGACAAGGGTTCGTTCGGAAAGCATGGAAGGCATGGTTCGATCTGGTGTTTCTAGAAGTATAAAGGAAGTTGTAGGTTTAAGGCATGAATGTATTCATTATATACAAGCTCTCTTTTTTATTTTTTTTAATCTCGCTAGTGTCTAGTGCGGTTCAAAAGTGGTTTCGAATTGGATTCAAATTTCTAAAGTGGTACAAATTGGAAAAAGACGAAAAGTAGTCAAGGGACAATGAGTTGGAACGATCGTTAATACAACAACATCTTCTCATCAAACTGCGCAAAGTTAAAATCATCTTGGATTTTACCTTATCAACATCTTCTTCCCCTTCCTCCTCCGGAATTTTTTCGTTCTCCTCATCCTTTTTAGCAGCTTCAGCCTCGATTTCGGCTTTCAATTGCTGCATCTGAAAACGAAGCCGTTTTTTTATCTCAGTACAACTCAACGAGAACAAACCTAAACGAAAATCGCTAGCACCTTTGATAACATAGCTTTTCATAGTCCAAATATTTTTTTTTCCAAATATTTAACAAACTTCCACTTAACATATAAGATTCAAACCTTCTCTTTATTCGAGACTGCTCTTCGCACTTTAGCCCACCCTCGTGGCTGACCGTCCACCACATCGCCATCCGCCAGTGGGCGCTCGCGAACCACTCCAATATCTTTAACATTTAAAGCCGACGCCCTTCGCGACGAATCGCGACGCTTTCTCGTCAATTCCGCATCCGACATCGACGTCACACCCTCGGTGACGTCATCAGGCTCATTGGAGCGGGTGACATGACCATTGGTCGAGCGGGGATGGTGTTTGTGGTGGTGTTTATGATGGTGGGAATGATGGTGTCTGTGGTGCCGGCGGTGTTCGCTTTTGTGGTGATGTTCTTTGTTGTTGTTCTCGTGTGTTGCGCCGCTTTCACCGTTTTCCAAAGCCGTGTGGTTCGTGATGAGTTGATCGTTTTCTTTTGGATCTGTATAAAGCATAAGGTTCTCAACCAAAAGTACAAGGGTGCTGAATCATTGGGGTTAGTTGCACATCATTACATCTATATCATTAAAAGATTCGAGATATACAATGTTTTTGTACACAACGGATGTTATATAACTGCTTGTTGCAGATTAAACAGTTAAAACAGAGGTTCTCAACTGGCAGGGGATTCCCCACTAAATTCCTTTCAAGTCCGAAAAAAATTTCAATTATAAGACCTTAGATCTTCTTAGTATAAAAACAAAATATTTATGACCATAAATCCTAATGGGGAAATTTTAGTTTTGAATATCAGTTGAGGGGTCAATGGAATAAAAACGGTAGAGAAACACTGAGCTAGCACAAAGCAGCACTTTTTNTGAACGGATTTAAAACCACGTTCTCTATCTTGTGCTGGATTCTCTGTTGAGTGAGAAATTGAACAAATTGACGTTGGTAATTTTAGTGTTTCAAAACTGTCATCCATCGTTGCAAAATGAAAAGTTTAGAAAGGGTAAGAAAATCATCTAATTCAACGGATAGATAACTTTTGAGGTACAAGTTATTTATCCTTAGCCTTCACTGCAACACCAACTGGCAGTGCCTACATTTTGGTGGCATATATCACTATGGATAAATGTCTTGTGCACCAATGGTACTTATAACCATTCGAAACCAAGACTTTTTCCGTCATACTGTTCTCCGCTACTTTCTCAACTTTTCATTTAACTTGGTTTAATTTAAGATTCACAACTTTTCACTATTTTACAATAATTCGTGGAGTTTGGTACTAAAGGGGCTGACAGGACCATCATCCTAAAATACAAGCACCGTTTAGCCTTCTAATTGTTTGCAGTATTTTATTCCTTTTATACTGAAAGCCGAAACCTAATATATCTCCAACATACAGTATGCCCAACGTAATTGTAATTCTTCTTACCACCCAAGCATCAGGACAGCATCGCCACATCCCAACATTCTCTTTGAACAGAACTCCGAATCTACGCAGTCTCCGCACAAAGGTTTGACGCTTCGGTCGTCGCCTTCTGATGTTGTGATCTACGGGGCAACATACTGATTTTCTTCACTGTCACAAATGCATGAGGCAAAGACAACGCGGGTTAAACTTACCAGAAGCGTCCAGAATTTCATCGTCGAAAAACGAGTAGTCTATAGAGTCCTGATAAAAAAAGGAAAAACATCGTTGCAGTTGAAAAAAAGTAACTTCTGTTAGTAGCTAACGTCGGCTCCAGCCCCCTGGAACTTGGTTGGTAGTGTCCAGTTGGGTTGGGCATCGTGGGTTCGAATCCCACCACAGGCTGTATTTTTAGCCTTAAATGCCTATCATGATGTCATAAACATGTTTCAGTGAATTTGTCCTGATTAAAATGGTGAAAAACATATAGTTTTTTGTATCGTTGATTGTCAAACAAAAAATTCCTGTGTACCAAGTGAGAATACACAGTTTTATAAAAGCATAACGAATCTTCACCTGTGTGTTATAATCCCGCGACCTGCTCTCCATCGCGATCGACGATTTTCGTTTGTACATGCGGGAAGGGCGGTTGACGAATGCCGTCGATTCCCCAAGATCGTCCCGGCATGGATCGGCTGATGGAGGCAGCGATCTGTCGTCAGTGAAAGCACTTGCCGGGAGCCACTCTACAAAACAGCATGGGTATTTTGTTTCAGAACAAAAATTAGCGGATTTTCTAACATAAACTCCAAACTAAAGTATTAACAGGAGAAATGCCAAAACATGAGTAAACAAAAGCGTCTTCGAGAAGTTGTTGGTAGGGGTGCACAATACAGCATTTCGAGTCTTAGATATTCAAATCCCAGAGTATTAAATCTAAAAGTATGTTTTTTTTATCACATAATAGAAAAACAAAGCGTTTATTTATGCTTACCGGAAAAAAATACCTTAAAATAGGCAAGTTTACTTGCCAGTTTAATGGTAAGGGGACAGAAATAATAATTTCCCATCTACGCGTTATGACATCCCTTTGAATCTCGGGAAAAGGAATGTATAGAATAAGATTCGAACTTCTGGATGTTGTATGATATTCGGAAACAGAAAACAAATGTTGCATGATGTTCTAGAACACTTGAAACTTACTGTTCTTTCCATCCACCATACATACATCCGGGAGGTTCAGCCTCTCCGGTGACGTGTCTCTATGACGTGATAACAATGACGTACGTCTCGAGTGGGTGGTACGGTAGGGGGGTGGGGAGTGAGGGGACCCCGTTCGCTCCAACCGCGAGGGTGGGGGTGAGTGGGGTACAGACAAAATTGACTTCGTGACGTCAACATCGCTTGCGGGAAGATTTACGTCAGCTTCGACAATCTGACGTAATGTTAATTTAATTGTGTTTTCAGGCTTTTGCACTGGAGGGATTTTTATAAGGACGCAGATTATAATCTTAATCTATCCAAAATTTGAAACGTTAATTATACTGAACAAGTTTTCAACATTTTGCGGTAGGTGCCATATATTCCTACACGTTTTGGAAAAGTTTGTGGAAAACAATTATTTTGCTTTAATTTAGGTTTTCGCAACAGCTCAGTTTTTTACATGTTTATGTTATAAAGCAGGTTTGACCAGCACAATTTGTCAAAACAAACCCAAAAAGTCAAAACCTGAAAACCAAACGAGTTTATCACTTCTACGTGAACATAAAATATTGAGCGATTTCTACAGTTGATAAAAAGATGTATTGTAGACTTCCGTATTACCTGTTGTGAAACTGTGGTGTCACCGATCGACGAGGAGTCACTTAATCTACGGACTGGTTGAAAAATAGGCACTAGAAGGTTAGTATTGCCGATGGTTTCTGCAAACAATACATGGACAGTGTTACATGCCACCGAATTTTATTTTTAGAGCACGCCTAAAAGCCAGGCAAGCCATATTTGTTGGAAATTAAGCGTCTGGTTTTAGCTTTGGGAACACAATGGTTGTTTTGGTTGTTTGTTATTTAAACCGACAAATATATTGCCAACAAGGCTGAATTCTGTGCTGGAAATTATAAGTTAATGTCCCAAGCTAACCCTGTTTCTCATCGTTGTTTTTTTACACACACGAAACCCTATGATAAACAACTCTATACTGTATTAAACATTTGACGGAATAATACATTACCTGATGAAGGACGTCGAATATCATCAGAGCGACATGAACACGCCGAATCACAAGCACTGCAGGAATAATCCGAAAAAGTGTCTCCTGATACAACTGAACCACTGCGCAATGCTGACTGCACTGACAACAAGTTTCTAGCGTCAAGTGTCTGCGGCGTAACAGCACCGTCTGGGACCTCGGCAGGCTCGCCGTCAGCCGCGGTGATTACAAGCTGGATTTTCGGCGAGGGCGCTCGTTTCGAGTCGGGGTTGGAATTTTTTGAGCTCAGACTTGGGTGCGTTCGTCTTTGTCTATGGGAGCTGCGATTACGTCGAGTGCTCCGGCGGTGTACGGGATGCTGCTGGTGATGAGGATGAGAGTATCCGTCCTCCGAACAGGAGCAAGCATCGGAGCTGATTTGAAGCGAGCTGGCGAGGAGAAAAGGAAAGCGTTTAAACTTTTTTGAATTATTCGCATGACGGATCCCCCCGCAATTTTTATGATTTGCGGACCGCTAATATTCGAACTCTATTTCACCTCACTCGATTCAGATTAGCAATTTGTGCGTGTCACAATCTTGATACTTGTGATATCACAGAGCAGCATTGCGCTGCTTCACAGACCTACTGGTCCGCGGACCCCCCAAGAAACCACTAATTTAAAGCAAAAACATTTCCCAACCTCGGAGAAGGAGCTCTCCTCCGCCTTGAGCTCTGCCTCCTCGACATCACACTGCTCTGTCTCCTCCCGTCTCCCTCCTCATCATCGAACACCGAGTTGC
Organism: Phallusia fumigata; assembly: GCA_008931825.1. Taxonomy (NCBI): domain Eukaryota; kingdom Metazoa; phylum Chordata; class Ascidiacea; order Phlebobranchia; family Ascidiidae; genus Phallusia; species Phallusia fumigata. The sequence goes on along the minus strand of QXVZ01022432.1, from coordinate 2,322 downwards.
GTGACGCCATCATCCGGGACCTTCGTGACGCCATACGACGCCGCCGTCGCGAGTCTCGGCCCGACGAGTCCGCGAACGAGGCCCGGGTCTCATGTGACGTCAGAGAGGTGGTGATGAGGCCCATCCGGGGCCGTCCTCCCCTTTCTACGTCACTTCCGCTGCTGTCCATCTCGGCGTTGTTCCCGCATAAGATGCTTGTTGCGTCGTTGTCGAGCTTGTCCTGTGTTAGTTTGGTTGTAATACAATTTTAAAACTCGACCTTTCTCATAAGTTTAACAAGTGTTAAAACGTAATCCTGGGTGTGAGATCAAGAATAAGAATATTGGCCAAACGTCTTCTACAGAGCTGTGCAAAATATCAAGTCATGTGAATATTTTGAAAAGAAAAGTGATACGTACCTCAAGCTTGTCCGCTTCTCGTTCTTTTGCTTCCTAAAATTTAAAAACAAAAAACTATTACAATGTCTCATTACAATGTCCAGGCAAATCCAGTCAGTCTGTTATTGATCTGAGTTTAATACGATTAATAACGATGGGTCAGAAATTTGTGATGACTTTTTAGGTTTTTTGGTTGTGGATGTTTCATGAAATTTAAGAAAAACGACTAAAAACTTCCAATTTATTTAATTGCGTTACTTCCTAAAGATACCTGGGCGGCCGAGTCAAACCAAGTCTTTTCTTGACGCTGATTCGAAAACAAACTATTGCTATATAGGGCTATGGGGTAACGCATGACTCACCATTTCTTCGACCTCCACAGCGGCATGTTGTTCTTCGTACGACATGTAAACCACGGCGAGGATGAGGTTGACCAGGTAATAAGATCCTAACAGAACAACGACCACATAAAATATCGCGTAAGTTTTTCCAATTGTGTGAAGCGTCTGAAAGAAAAAACAATATTTAAAAAGGAAACCTAAATATAGTTAAAAATAATGTTTTAAAATTCGGAAGAAGTGAAGTAAAAGAGACAAATATTTTTGCAATGTTTTATAACTGAAATGAACTAAGTTTTGGGATGAAATTCTTTAATGACTTTTTTCGAATTTAGCATACCACCTCATTTTAAATTAGCCTGACTTAAGCTAATCTAAGGAGACAGTATTGATGACAAATCACACGAAAATGTAAGAAATTTACAAACAGAACCCGATAAGTAGAAGCAAAATCAGTGGATACAGTTGTTTTTGAGAAAAACAAACGATCTTCACATGCCACAGGTCGGGTTAAGGAATCACTTTTAAGTTTAAGTAAAGTTCGCTTCTTCAGCAGTTCGTGCCCGTTCAATTTTTACACACTCACCAAATAGTAGAGTCGACCCCATGCGTCTAGCGCCACCAAGCGGAATGAAGTTAGAAAGGCGACGAAGAAATGATCGAAACTCGTGTAACCAAAGTCAGGGTTGTCCCCGGCCATCATGCATTTGTAGCCCATGGGACAAACGTCACTAAAAATAAAACACAAAATTCGGGAAGGGTTAATTATGCGACAACTTCATGCCGTTTTTTTTGCTCTGGGTAGAAGGCAAGTTTCTGTGTCAGAGTTACCAACTAAAATCCGGTTTTTAGCCAAGTAAGTCCAAAACGTTTGTGCTTGGTCATTAGAGCCAAGACAAGTTTTTGAATTAACAAAACTCTTCAATACGACAAATAAAGTTTGGACATAAATCCATTATCAACAATTCACATAGTTTTAGACCGATTTTAGCGTAAAAATGTAACTGGAAATCAATGACGTGCATAATATAAATTTTTTTAAAGTAAGTTTAAACAATCCTGCTTTTTAGTTTTTGGCGGGAATACCTTTTTTGTTTAGTTTAGCTCGAAAATGTTTGAGCCGATTTCATTTAAGTTTCTCTCAATCACCAACAGTGAAACTTACTTTTCCTCGATTGCACAATAAATCGGTTCTTTGATCGGGCGATTCGCTGATCCAAGGTAATAAAATCCCCCGGTAGAAGGTTCCGACACACAATAGGTAGAATTATCGTTCCTCCATTCGTCATCTTGTTCCAGCGACAGCTCCTTGCGCTCCGACAGGTATACGTAACTCCGTGTGACGTCATTTGGTGACGTACCAAGCTGGAAGACCACAAGTTGGTCTCGGTACTTCCAGTTCGGCACTGTTGCCTTCCAATACAAGAGGAGCCGTTGAAAGTAATCAAGTCCTGCAGTGGTTGCGTTAAAGTGCCATTCGCCGCCCAGAGAAAGTGATGAGTTTGTGTCGGGCTGAGCGACCGATAAAATGCACTGTAGCTTCGCCACGTCATAAAGAACCGTCGAGTTTAAACGAGGCATTTGTGATGCGTTGGCCACTAGCGACG